>BGPT01001417.1:111056-136706 GCA_003297045.1 Symbiodinium sp. clade C Y103 | reverse complement strand
TAAAACACTTCAAGGGTTCAGGTGAAAGTGTTTTGTTAGCGACATGTTGAACAATTAATATGACACATACATGTTTTATATAGTGCCGGAATGAAACACGCACATATATATATATATAACCGGGGGATGTTGCATTCTAACTCTGGACTGCGTGTTTTTGTTTTCATTGTTCACATGCATGCTTTGGTGATTTTGAACCATATACCGATTGAACAAGACATGCTATATATGGATATGACATAGATCATACATCAAATGCTAAATCAAACATGTCAGGGTTGTTTCATAACCAAAACGCATTCCAACTTCGGATGGTCTGTTTGCATTTATGCTGTGTATATGCATGGTTTAATGATGNTTGTTTCATAACCAAAACGCATTCCAACTTCGGATGGTCTGTTTGCATTTATGCTGTGTATATGCATGGTTTAATGATGTTGGATCATATGATTTTGATTTAATCCAGCGGTTCGGCTGTCACATTCTAACTTAGGTACCAAAAAAATTTCACGAGAATGCAACATAAATTTCAACACGTTACCAAACGCACATTCTAACTTACATTCCGGCAGTATAATGTTTTAATAAGGATGACAGAAGCAGCCGTCGCAGCTGAGCAGCAAAAATCATCTACATACTTCAATTTTACTTTTCAGGTTCAGGACTTTGCGGGGGTCTTTTGCTTGCACATATCCATCAGATCTGGCGCCGTCCGCCATCCTGCTGAGGATCTGAGCAAGGCCTGGTTTAATCTTGTCGATGCCGTTTTGCTTTCAAATGTTTTTCGAAGCCACAGACGTTTCTCCAATGTTTTGCAGACCAACAGGGCGACCAGCGACCTTTCATCCTGGGAGCGTTTCAGGTTTCATTCCTTTGGGGTTGTCTTCATAAATCTTATACCCCTGGACCGCCCTGGTTTGATATTGGATCTATTCATTTTGCGGGCCCGTATGGGGGGGTGACAATAGGGCGAAAGGTCCCCTGTATCACACCCATTATATTGAATGCTTCAGACCAAACTTGCACCAAAATCTGCGGCGCCTCTCCCGCAGGAGCTCCAGCCAGCCTGCAGCACTCTTCCAAGCATCGAACTTGAGCAACAATTTGTTTGGTTTTCAAGACGTCTGCACCCTACTTAGGATGATGGTGAACTCAATGGGCTAGTCCTCTGCGATGGGGTGAAGCCACCAAGAAGAATGGTATAGTCTTACACATTGTTTTGCTGATCTCTTTGATTTCTTAGCATCCCCCTATTTGGCTTTCTTACTTTTAAATTGTTGTGGACATTCTGTGGGTTCTATCACCGTGAAAAACCATCTTAAACAATACAAAACCGTGAAAACAACCTGGGTCTCCTCACGCCGGGACATTTGCCGCGCACCTGCTTGGAAGCCGGTGCGGCTGGCCCGCGATGTTCGCCGGTGCGGCTGAACATCCTGCAAACTGCACCGATCGATTTGAGCGTTTTGCATCTGTGGTTTTCCTAAAAAAAGTCAAACAAAATGCTAGATAGAATGTCAAACAGTCAGAAGGTGCGAAAGTATGACAGCATATCTGCCAAACACAATGTCAGAACATATATCAAAACTAATTTCAGCAAGACTGTCAGATCAGAGGTGAGGTATNAGGTGCGAAAGTATGACAGCATATCTGCCAAACACAATGTCAGAACATATATCAAAACTAATTTCAGCAAGACTGTCAGATCAGAGGTGAGGTATATGTGCATACATCAGATAAAATGCTAGATGAGAGTGGCAATAAAATATCGCACTAAAAGTTGGACCCGGTCTTGGGCGGCTTCGGCCGCGACTTCTGCTAGCAGCAGCTCCCACATGTGGTCGCCTGAGTTTCTTGCGGTGCGTTTGCACCACTTTTTTGCACCACTGTTTTGGGTGCGTTGATCACCAGATGGTGCCGAATTGATCACCAGATGGTGCCGAAGTCGAAGCGAACGTGACATGTGAATCTGAAAGGCCCCTCAAAACGAGTGATAATGCAAGGTGCGACCCCAAAACGATAGCAAACTTGGAAAAAGTAATTATGATGATAAGAATGTAATAGTGATCTTAATTGTGAGAACAGTTAAAATATTGATTTCTTAAAATGATTTATGTAGCTTTGTAACCATTCAACATAGGTGAAAACAGGGATTTAGAATGATTTCATCAAGAAATTTGGAGTGATCATTGCTTTATACTAAAAAGGTAGGTTGGTGGAAAAACCAGGCTACAGTAGATGGACAAATTAATCAAACCCCAGGTGTATGATGTATAAGTTCCCCTGGGCCCCCTGAATTTCAATGTTATTGTGCTAGATCTCCATGTTAATCCTCCGGGGTTTGATTTATTTCGTCCATTCGTAGCTATGCTTTGACAACGCAAATAACATTGAAATTTGGGGGGATGGGGGTTCGGGATGTCTACAGGGGTTTGAATAATTCGTCCACCTACGGTAGGGTGCATTTGGAGAAGAAGCCTGGGTATAAAATTTGATTGTTTGCTTGCTGGTCGAGGTAGTTGGGAGTCAAAAATGACCTTCAAATCTGGACCGAAAAAATCAATACCTATCTTGTCCTTCAGAGACTCATGAGGCTTCAGTCAACATTAGAATCACAAAAGAAGAGCTTGACGGATGTGTATACCCAAAACCTGTTGTTTTGTCCTCCAGTTTCGGAGTGATCTTGTGGTTGGACACTCCAATCCACAGCCACAGCCGGGTCAAATAGACGAATGATCATCTTCGGAGGGCAGGGTGCCGCTCTTTTCCAAGAACTTGTTGGAATATGTTGGAATCACTATAGTTTCAAATTTCAAACTTCTGTCCTCTAAACTTGAATATGTTGGAATATGTTGGAGGGGTGAATCTTTCAGCATCCCAGGAGGCGCTGGGAGCTGGAGCGGCAGTTCTTACCTCTGCTGCACCAGGTGGCCCTGCAGAGTCAGATGAGACAATGGAGGATGTTGTGCAGATGATGGTGATATATGGTGATACAATGTGATATTCAAGATGAACTAATGATGTATGTTGTGATATACGGTGATCTATGGGGGTTTCCAGGATGCCCCAATAGCTGGATGGTTCATTTCATAGAAAATCCGATCTACAAATGGATGAGAACTGGGGTACCACAATTTTAGGAAACCTCCCTATGGTGATGTGATATGGTTTTCCCAAAGAGGCACTATTTAAATCTATTCAAGCTAGTCCTGTTATTGTCATCTAGAACCATATGCGTGGATGCGGATGAGTCAAAATTCAAAATCCCTTTCAAAGCGCAACATCGAAGACTTTGGAAAAGACCGTATTACTGGGGTTTCATTCTATCCACGAACTTGACCTTCGCCCATAAGGATCTCAATTTCTCGTTGCTGTTTCCATGTGTTTTTCTTTACCCAGCTTTCTTACTTTTTGGGGTCGAGTAAAAACCTCCACCACCGACCATCCATCATGCTCTATCCCAGGGCTTTTTTGGCTGGGGTTCACTATCCCAAGATGTTTGGTTCATGGGTTGGCTTCCCCCGATTTTCCTCCCAAGAGAAGTACCACTTGTTGTGCAGTGGCTGGGGCCCTTGAAACCTTAGGCACCACCATGGCACCAGGTGAAAGGCCCAGTGGGCCCACCCAGCAGCCAAGTGAAGTGTCTGGGCGATGATGGGATCTCCATTGGCTGGCCACATCGGGAAACCCCATTGGGAACCCCCATGTGATCCCGCGGGTATATTCCCATGGTATAGCTGTAGTGAGCCACTCGCTGTCCAAAACAATTCATGGCATGTTCTTTGTTTGGTCGTTTTCTGAGATGTTTTGTGTTTTATGGATGGTTGGCCAGCTATACCCTCTGGTAAACTAACATAACTATGGAAAATCTCATGTTTTAATGGGAAAATCCACTATAAATAACCATTTTTAATAGCAATGTTAGTTTACCAGAGGGTAATCGATCTATTTAACTTGCCCATGGAATCCCATTGCCAATAAGCGTAACCCATCACCATTGCCACTGGGTCAATACCAAGAATCACTACTATCATTGTCAATAGTCATTACTCATTACCAGTATATGTTCAGATAATGATTCACATATATTAACATTATGTTAGTACTTGGTAATTAGAATAAAATTTTGTGATCGTATGCTGATATGTGAACCAGATATTTCAAATTTGACACTTATTATTCTCATTCCAATAATTCTTACCCTCTGGTTATTTGTCTCCATGGCCATGTTAAATGACCAGAGGGTAATGGAAATATCACCAGCTTCAACACTTGGAGTGATTTGAAGATGCACCGTCCAGGAAGGATGCGCCCTGGGCCCAGCAGTCCGTCCGGAACCATGGGAGGGGTTGAGTTTTTTTGGACTAAACCATGGATTTTCCCATCAAATATAGGGATTTCCTGGAAATTTTCCCTTAAACCAATCCAGTGAAAATAGTTTGTGTTCTTTGCATGTTTTTACATCCTGCATGTTTTCCATGTCTATTGTAGTTATATATATATATATACTTTTACTATGAAGATGTTGTCACTATCCAGATGATTCTAAATGATGTATTGGGTTTCCTGTGAAACCCTGTTGTTTGAACCCAATCGCCTTCGATCGCAAACCTCTTCATGATTATATCGGAAACTGTGCAATGCAATGACTGTTGTACTGTAGTTGTATACTCGTATCACGAGGTTCCGATGCTGTCTCGAACCTCGAGGTCATGCACGTCCGAAATATGCCCGAAATATCTTGAAAGTGTCACTTATGTCATTTCATATGATTTCAGAAACGTTGATTTGTCATTTTTCTGAATTGTTTTTGGGAAAACAACCAATAAGGGGCCTCTTCCCAAATCTCCCAAAATGACATTTCTCTGCATGCCAAGATTTCCCCGCTGTGGTCGGGATCCGAGGTTGTAACACAAGCTCCAGAGCCAGTGAGGTTGGTTGACATGGTGGGGGTGGGTAGAAATATGGAAACGTGGTATTGAAGAGGAAACTCCTGCAATATCCATCAACATCCATTGAAGCATCAGCAATGCCGCTATATCTGGTAGCTGGAAAGTATATGGAATTGACATAGGCAATTCTCGTTTGGTCGTTCAATGATTCCTACCTGGGTCTGTCTGAAAATGGTGTATACCCTCACGATCCCTCACAGCTGTTTCAACAGCAGGAAAGTGATGATTACCCTCCTGCAAACTAGTTTTCCATATCTATGATCTACAAATGGTGGGAATTTGGACATAGTACCAAGGGTAACCAGTGGATGGACTGGTGGTTTTCAGCGGCAGGATGCAGCAGAGCAAGAGCAGCGGTGCCATCGAGATGCAAAAACACATGGCCAGGGAAGCCCAGGGAAGCCCAGGGAGATCCAGGGAGAGCCGTGGCCGGAAGCTGGTCGTGGGACCCAAAAATGCTGGGAAAAAGCGTGGCAAAACGTGAAACACAAATTTAAAGAAATCAGATCAGATTTTTGAACTTCCATTGTTTTTTGGGGTTTTCATATACAATTCATCACAGTCATCAAGTCGTCAGCAGCAGCCCGAGGCCAGCACCAATGGTTTCCGGAAAGTTCGGGCAGCATGAGCCCTGGAGCTGCATGGAGAGTTTCGCGAGTTTCACCCCGCAAATCTGCCGGTGACTCCGTGGCAAAAGTCATGAAAATGCTGGATGGTGACTTGAAACCATGTGTTTCAATCCCTGGAAAGTTGAGTTTGAAGTGTCTTCTTATTTGTTGATGGTATTTTGATTGTTTGATGGTATGTTGATGATATGTTGATGGTTTGAAGTAGGTTTCATGTTTGGAATATTCTGCAATTGTGAATCAGTACTTGAGATATCTTGGGATGACGATTCATGATGACTTTCATAATCTTTCATCAAAGACGTTCATACAGGACCCATATTGTTTGGCTTGTAGAATCTGTAGTTGGCCAGAAGCTGCAGTTTGGTGCGAGGATGGTGAAACCATTCGGGTTTTCGACCCATGCTTTCAAAAATCAATACTATAGACTATATAGTGTTCTAGTCTTCTAGTCTTAAAGGCAACCAAAGTAACAATCACCTGTTTTTTTGTGTGTGTTGATACTTTTGATGTGTCCTTGAACTTGGAACCAGCAAACAAATAAGCTGATAATGGCATCAAATAAACCCACCATCTGCATACGATTTTGGCCAGGTCCGGCACAGTTTCACCAAAGCTGGTTATGGGTGAAATACGGTGAAATAATATAATATGTTTGTTTCATATAATATAATAATATATAATATAAGTTGTCTGGGAGTGCGGAAAGTCTCAGATTTTGGCAATGTTTGAATCGAAAGGGCAGGCCTTGCCACCGATGTGAGCCAAGCAGGTGCACGATGTGTCGGAATCAGGACCGCTGTTTTTGCCTGGGCCTGTCTCCAAAAGCATGGCGGGCAGCGTCGGCAGCATGTGTTTTTTTGTTCTCCTAAGATCATCACCCTGATTGACTCTTGTCCTAGGGATGAAACAGCCAGTGTTGGCGTGGCAGTGTGAATGTTTCTCCATTGGTTTCTAGGTAGCTTATTGGGCGTTCTAAATGCCCTACTTCAGCATCAACAGCACAGCTGTTTGGGTTCCCACTTGGGGATTGGTCAAAATATCACAAGATTGGAGACTCGTTCAACACATGCTTTGGCAATGTTTGAATATGTTTCACCTCCTTTTACGGATAAGTTTATAGTTTGACTCGTCTCCACTTGTCTTGCTGAGGTTGGCTGTTCGCAGGACAGATGGAATTGGTGTAAGGGAAATTTGAAAAGCAAAAGCAAAGATAGCAAAGCCTATCCTTGGATGGTAGACATATGTTTGCCATGTTTCAGGGATTGGAAAGGGCCAGCCATATTCGCTGTGGTTTGATCAGGATGTCGTTGGCTTTGGGTCCCACAAAGCTGCCATGGCGCGAGTGATTCGACCACTACAGGCGGCGTCGGATAACGTCATCCAAAGATGTGGAGATGGGTGTGGCTGACCCCATTTCTTGATCACGATGACGATGACGATGGCGATGATGATGACGATGATGATGATGATGATGATGATGATGATGATGATGATGATGTTTGATGATGTTTGATGATGTTTGATGATGTTTGATGATGTTTGATGATGACGATGACGATGACGATGATGATGATGATGATGATGATGATGATGATGATGATGATGATGATGATGATGATGATGATGATGCCTCCACTCTGCCCAACTTTCTCACCACAGGTCGACTCTCAGCCGCGTTACGCGACCCCCGTGCGCTATGCCACCCCCAGCCGTTCTGCTGCCTGCCGGCATGCCACCCCGGGACGACTGAGTCCCCAGCCGGTGCCATGCGGCTGGGCCGGCTGGGCACCGCCACCGCACCCGGGATGGGTGGCGATACCAATGGCCTACAGCTGCTTGGCTCATGGGAAGTGTGGGCATGTCATGGGGGTTTTTGAAAATGGGGGAGCCCCCAAAACCATAGGTTTCAACTAAGACGGTCCACTTTTTGATGATTTGGGGGTACCTCCAGTCATGTTTTTGATCGTGGCAGGAGGAATTGCGCTGTGGGTCGTGGATTGATGGATTTTGTGGATTTGTTTGAAGATGTTCACCTGAATGCCCGAGCCCAGTGCTTCCCATTTGTCCTTTCTGACTTTTTGTTGCAGTGTTCATTCACACAGGCTGAGGCCTAATATGGCCTAATATTGCGTCAATGGGTTGGGAAGCTTAATTTTTGATCCATGTCCATATCATGTTCCAGATCCATTTGTTTCGGGATGGGTACCTATTGGAGTATCGGAATGGGGCGATGACCATCCAAAGCTACCAGCTATTTTGCTCGGTCTTATCTCCAGCAATTGCGCTTCCCATGGTCGTTTGATTTCTGCAGGGGCCTCTATCAGATATTCATAGGCTTGGAAAGAGGCTGTAGAATAATTATGCTGTTTATAACCAGCCCCAACTAGGGTCAAATACCAGATAGACCATGGGGTTGTACCAACAGGAGCTAAGGCCAAAATGGACACACCACACATTCCCTGCGGCCCCTTAGGCCAAGTGCAGCCGCCCGCGCAAAGTCCGGCAGAGTTGGCAGTTGGGGTCACCGTGCGCATTGGCAGCGTCCAGTGCTTCTTAGACGCAATGACAACATCGATTTTGTCTGAACACTACATTACCAGGTCAATACATTGCCAGCAGTAGCAAACATGGTCTGGAGTAGGATTGACACGATTGTATGTGCATCCCACTCACTTGCAAACAAGGAAAGTAAAAACATGTAAAAACAACCGTTAAACAACCGTTAAACAACTATTCGAAGCTGTAACGGTAGTAATATTCCATATAATATCATACTATGTCAAGGAAACTTACAACGGCCTCACAATGAGCTCACAAGGACCTCGCATCGACCTCTCTAGCCGACTTCACCATAGATGATGATGGTTTTGTATGATGTTTTGTCATTAATAATTAATAAGGGAAAACGCATGAAAACACAAGAATTTAGCTTAGTTTATCTCATGTCCATTGCGCGAACACTGGTATCATTTGCCCAGTGATAGACGTAAATTTTCCACTTTGGGAATCAGTATTTGCCAATATCATAAGTAGCTTTGCCTGAAATGGGAACCCCAAACTCTCGTGGTTTACGATTAATTGTGTACCCTACTATACTGTATCATACTGTATCTACTATTACGTTGGCGACTCATATTTGCCCCGATGTAATATATATACACATTTGGATAGATTAATAGCCACGTCCTGAAATGTTCAGCAGGTCGGGAATTTGCTGGGTTTACCAAAAATCCCACGACATTGCATCAACAAACCACCAAGATATATATATATATATATTATAGAATTATATAGATATATACACGTACATGTATGTTTAATGATATTTGCTTATATATTCATATATAATCATATATATAATATTTAAATATTCGTATATATCTCGAAGCTTCTCTGGTGCCGAGGCACAGCTGCGCAGTGCCGTCGCACCAAGTCTCTGTTCACGCCGGTCGGGCCAGATCATATGCTTTACGGATCGGCCGGGCTGTGGTGAAACATTGCAATCGACTGCTGGCCACCGCAATCCAAGTCGGCAGCAGTTTCACAAAAGTGCCACAGACAGGTCTGTGGATGCCTAGGTGAACCTTGGCATGTTGGGAAAACGTCACAGAACCAACAGAATTATCAATCTCTGAAAGGCTTTCCGAACACAACCGCAAAGATATGCCAAGGTTGGTCGCTCATATCGAGCATGGACAGGAAACAACTCCATGCTCTGTGTGGCGACCACCCAAAATGGAAATGAAAAACCAGTCTCTTCTGCCAACTTCAACGCCCACTCCTCAATCGAGAGATGATAAACAAGGGGCTCATCACCAGAATGACCACAAAACCAATGCAGAGGGGCTGAAACAAATTCATAAGGGATCTTTGGACGATCCGGAGGTGACAAAAGCAGCTCAAACAATTCAAGAATGTACAAGGATTGGAGTGAGGGCTGCGTCTCCTCATCGAAATCACTAATGGGAACTAAAATGGGTGCTGCTGGTATGCGGTCAGCTGCAAAACAGGACGATTCGCATTCACTTGCCCAGCTAGAACATCAGCATGGTCATTCCATTCCTTGACCCAGTCCTCAAAAGGGCACGACAGCACACGGCCATCAAGGTGACTGGGGATCCAGTGTGTTCTGAGAACCAAGCCATCCAACAATGTCGGCCCAGAGGTCACTATGGGACCAATTGCCTGCAACTCCATGCAGAGCAATTATGAAGGCCATGTGCCACAAACTTGGCATCGATCCAAAGGTCCATGTTGACGCGACGGTGAGCCTGCCATGGAAGCGCAGCTAATGCTGCCGTGAGTTCTGCTCGATCGCTAGATTGATTGAGTCCATGGAAGGCCAGTGGAAGCATTGACACAACTCCATGCCGCCAGGTCAAAAGGTGTTCCTGTCTTCTCTGCCGAGCCATCAGTGAAGATGTGGTTGCTGGCGCGGGCAGGTGATGACCAAAATTCTTGTGTGCAGTCCGGGAGAGCAAGAAGCGCTTCTTTCCACTGCTTCGCAAAGGGAGACCTAGAAGGCAAAAGATGAGCCCGCAGCGCATCTGTATCCACACTTGTGGTAGCTTGCCAGCCAGGGATTTGTGCTCGAAGGTGCTGATAGCTTGGGCACTCAAGCCAGTGCAGAGCATCGTCTTGCGATTGACAAAGATGACAAAGTCCAGTCTGGGTCAGGTTATACTTGCTGTGGATTGCGGAGCCTACAAAAGCGCTGGACTGCAATGCACTGATCAGTGAGGCATCCAGCGCTGTCTGAGACTTCCGTGCTTCGTGCCCCAGGGCCGGGTCAAGGCCCACCAAATCATGCATGGACTTGCGTCCACTCACCAAACGAGCCACCATCGCAGCCAACCAACTTGGACAAGGTCGTCCAAACTCGCAATGTCAATTCGGAGCAGGTGTTGGGCGCAGCCATCATGATCAGTCACCCAAGGTGGATCTATGCTCCATCCCAGCTGGTTCAACACATGAAGTATTTGGGGAAAAGGCCCACTATAAAGATCTCTTTGAAAATTTTGCATAAAGAGTTTCCAAAAAGCGAAAAACCTAGGTTCTTTCACCACGAGCCTTCGAAACGTATGCAAAACTTGTAGAACTCGCCACAGTCCAGGGTCAGCTGATGGATTTGGTAGCTGTTCTTTGGGAAAAACCCTTCGCAGGAGCTTTCGGGAAAAACAAAAAATTCGAGCAGACCCATGCAGTTTCACGATCTCTTTTCAACTTACCCTTCTAACCAAGCAAGCTGCAAGTCGTGAACAGCACTTGGGCTCTAAGATCTAGCGGCTTGCCGACAGATGGGCTTTGATTTTGGGGTTGTGTCGCCAGGTGGCTGGGATTCTTACCAACATGGATATGCGTCAATGTTACTTTTGAATGTGCAATACAACACATGGTAAGCGAATGGTGAAAACAGTACTGCTGTGCGAAACCAAACTGAAGATGATACTGTGTACCTTGTTGTGACGATCATTACGAACTGTTTTTTCAACATGATGCATCCAGAGCCCAAGCAATTACGAATCCGAAGTCAACATTATGTATTGAAATGCCTGACAGGGGAATTATAATGAAAAGATGTTCGCTGACCTAAACACATTACAAACGTGTAATAAAACCATGTTGTTCCGAGTGCTTTCGGCTCACCTGTAGCTGCAAAGAGCGAATTTGAGCCAGCAGATTTTGCGTGTCTGGCCACGCCGCTGATGCAGTGGTGTTTTGCGGAGCCCACGGCGCAGCACATTTATATATTCATATATAATCAAATATATTCATATATATATATATATACACATAAATTCACCATAAGACACATATTAAACCAGGTGAACCAGCCAAGGTTGTTCACATCATGTCACCCCAAGGTGTGATTTCTGAACCCTTGGGCATGGGATCCTTCGGTGTGGTCTGGGCGGCACGCTGCGATGGCAAGTCCAAGGTGCAGAGTCCACGGCGGATGACTCCCAATCAAAAGGGTTTAATTTTGTAGTACCCCCTAAAAGATACAACACTATATATATATATATTTATTTATCGTAGTTGATCACTATTTTCGTTGGGGATGTTTTTCTCTACAAAAAGTTTTGTTGTGCTTTCGTAGGGTTTTAATGAGGTTCAATGGGGTCTTACAATTGGTGTATACGTTGGACTGGAGATTTAGGATGAATTATGGATGTTTCATGATGTAATATGATACAGCAAAGTGGGTGAGTAGTCATACCTGGCTGAGTAGTCATACCTGGTTTGTTGTATGATTGGGTATGAGGATGGGTCAAGACTCCTATGATTTTCCGTATGAATGGGGGAATGAACCTACCGGTATTTGGTATCAACGGCAGGTGTGGTTCTATGTTCAGGTAGAGATTTCATTGCGATGATTGATTCCACGTGATTAAATAGCAACCATGAACGTATGTTTCCATTGAAAAGAACACAAATCACGTTTTCCCTGGCAGTTGAAGGAGAAAATCCACCATCCATCAACGGGACGTTGGGCTGAATTCCTTCGCAGTTCCCAGGTCACAGAGCTTCCCGTTGGGCCCATGATTTGAGAAATTCCCAAGTGATGTCATGGATTCGATGATACTATTACGCGTATAATCTAATATATATATATATATACAATATATGTAATTATTGTTATATGATTATATTTATGTACACTGTTATATATACTTTTAGGTGTGAGTGTAATTATGCTATAGTTGTCACAGTTACCAGTTACCACCATACTTAAATAGCAATCAATATGTGTTCAGCCAGGGACGAAACGATTGGATGCGCATACCTCTTGCAGAAATCAGCAGTGTCAAGTCATCAACAGCATTAGATGAATGAGGTTATGATATGGAACTATATTGAATATATCATATAAGTCAATAAAACACAATATAGCATAAATAATAGTATAGAAAATATTATGTAATCATATACTTATAATTACTTACACATACTGATTCCATACATCCATCCCATACATCCATCAACCCCATTATTGAGGGCGGGCCTTAAAGCGCAGGAGGTGGCGGTGAAAGAGATGATTTGCAGCAACGAGACCGAGCTCCATCGCGCGGTCCGCATGCCCAAGCGACTGGATAGGTACAACGTGGGGCCCCCAAAACGAAATCGCTAAGTTGGTGAAATAACTCCAATTTCACAATCGTTTATGATACGCAAACAACTATATTTAGTGTGGTTTATAAACCAACTTAGACCTGGGGGGCCCCACATTGTAGAAACCAATCCTTTCATTTTGTTGGTATAATTTGATATAACATATAAATGGTTTAAATCGCCAGCCAACCAGCCAAAGATGACAATTTGTTGTGGTCCACCAAAGATTGACCATGTTGATATGTGTCTTACAATGACAGAATGGGATCAATGATTTCTGCCCTATGGATCCAAGTAGTTTCTGAGGAAGTCTTTGGGGTATGATCTAGGGCGTTAAGTACTCGTACCTCCTCAGGACGTGTTTGGATCCATAGGGCTAAGTTTAGATTATATTTTGCCATGTTTATTTTTCAGGGCTTAGTGATGCTTTACACACTCAAGGAGATGTTGTGAGAATAAGATACACACTTCGCAGGTGTTTAATTTGACCCTAATCGCCGACGTGCCACGTGAGTAGCTTGCCATTTCGAAGAAACTCTGCTTCCAAACTGTTGATTTCACGTCGGGAGTGTTCACTTTTTGTTTGAATGTGGCTATCTCCCGGAAAACTGCTATATACCTAAATCTCGCAACCTCAGTCATCATCAAGGTACCAAGTTTCATGAAACTGATGTCAGATCCTGGGAGGACCTGTTCACCGTACAGAATGGAGGAACCAGACCCATTCCACAAAAACCACAGTTTGGAAAATTAAGGGAACAACCCTTCAATCAGAGAAACGACCCGTTCACTCCATTTCATAAAAAATGGGGGCCCAATCCATCATGTAAAGGTGTTTTAACATCTGGTTTTTTATGTGCTTTCCATAATATAGTGGGCAGGCGGTTCTTTGCATATTCGGCCCGGTATCTAACACAAAGGCGTCCTTCCATAATATATACCCCAAAAAAAATCAGAACAGCCATTATATAGTAAAATAAGGTGTCCCAACCATTTCATAACCCATATGTTTATGGAATGGTGGTGAAAAGGTCCCTACCCCTCAATCAAGGGGGGTGTTTTGTTTATTCTGCTATATTCGCTATGGGATCCATCTCCATCCAAAATTCCACGGGTAACCGACCCTCTGGCAATCATAGCAATGGGACATCCCCCACTTCCAGATGATCTTCCTCTTTAGAACACAATTGACAAATGATTTATACAGGGGATTGTCCAATCAGCCACATTTGAGTGGAGGCTATGCCCATGGTGTGAAAAACACCACCTCGGCTCGACACAGGAGTACGAGATCAGCCTCCTGAAGACGTCGTGGGTCTCAGTGCTCCATTGTACCAACATGTTCTTCCAAAGTAGGGTCCGAATGGGCCGAATGTAGGTAATACATGTTACCCTTTGGTAGTCATGGTTTCCTCAAAAAAACAACACGTTGTTCTATGATGTTCCCGTTAAATCCTCCATTTATAGGGGATTTCAGATTGCCATGCTTGATTCAGGGTAGACGGTCGAATGATGGAAGATGTCGGATGGGATTCCCAAGGCCCGCAACACACTGCAGCTGTTTCAGGCAGGACATGCCATGTTGCTTAAGGATGCCGCAGGATGCGTTGAAGATGTACTTAGCAACCTTCAGGTTTCGACCTAGCCAGACCAAACTAGAATCTGAACAGAAGTTGACTTTCCCATGGATGAAACATGATGAAAGCTGGGCCTGAATCAGAGGAGATGCGGCCGTATCCACATAGTATCCTCAGGTAGTGATCTTAGTTTCCAATCATTGATCCATCTGAACCATCCGCAGCCATGGAAGCTGCTGCGCCTAGCCTCCTTTGTGCTCTCACGGCGCTGGGACTGCGCTTGGCCGATGGTCGCTTCACTGCTGCAGGCGCCTTCCACAAGTTCCATCAAGTTCCGATGGATTTCCCCATTCGCTCAAGGTGATTTTGTCATGGCATGGGCATGTTAGGGCTTTTGGTGGAAAAACTCTCTATACTCTCTGTTGTATTTCAGGAATCTGTGAGGATTGGGTGTTTATGTTTTATTGGCACACCATCATGTCTTATCGGAATACACGGATTTTGATGTCAATGTGTTTACGCCTCGTTGCAAGCATGAAGGTGGCATTCCCATTTGGATGATAATCTCCATTGGCAACTGATTTGCAAGCGGGGGCAACGCCTCGCAGCACCAAAATGCCACTGGAGTATCAAAGATGTGGATAGATTTGACAGGTAGATTAGTAGGTGGGATACGGGATGGTTCTTCAAGACCTTCAAGACTTCATTTGAGTCATTGAGTGCTTGGCAGATTTGCATCCGCAGGCAAGGCTGTTCTGGGGGCGCTGCCCCTCTTTTTGATGCAGATGACCCTTGGACAGAGGGCTGTGAGGCTCGAGTGGTCAGACTGTTGACCTATCGAGGAGGAAACCATCGTCTGTTCTCTCTGAAAACCATCACTAGATTCACTAGATGGTGTATTTGTACCTTTTTCAGGCAGGCTACCAAGAGAGAGAGACATAGAGAGAGATAGAGAGAGAGTCCATGCATTTTGTTTGGTCGCATGAACTTTGATGTTTTGGTAGTCTTGCAGTTGGACGTAGTGAAACAACATGAAACAACTATATACCATGGGCCTTGTTGGTTTTGCATAGCATTGCCGTGTACTAACAAGATGCCATCTGAGAGAAGCAACATACATAATATCAGAATATGCACCGAGAATCTTCCTTGACTCATGATAGAACAAGCTAAAGTCAAAAGAGGTAACATTCTGCACCGGGTGGTTTCTGCATATGGATTCCCCAAGCCTGATTTTCATTGGTGAAATCACCGTATTGGTTGGTCCAGTTCCCATTTTGGTTGGTCCAAATCCCATTATTTGTTGGTAAAGCATCATAAAATATGATTAAAAAAAAAAAACATTTTGTTGCTTGCCCCAGGATTAGGCTCAATTTGGTTTTCGGTCAATTCCAATAACAGTAATAATAATAATAATTATAGATAATAACAATAATAATGATAATAATTACATAATAGTAACTGTAAACACTAACTTTCTAAAGTGAAGAGTTCCCAAATTTGACCCCAGACCACCACAGACCCGATGACACAGCCGAGGATGGGTCGTTTGCGTCAAGCCGCAGAGGCCAAAAAAAAGCACCCGGGCACTGCGGAGCAACGGGCCATGTGTTTGAACCCGGTGATCGACAAACAGGACGACGGGATCACTGGGTGGAATATGGTCACTAGAAATCGCAATGCTATAATGGTGTAGAATTTATCTGAATTTATGGCTGGTGAGTCATCATAGATGTTCTAGATTTTAGTATAAGGAATCTGATGATAAAACGGATAAACCATTAGATTTGGATGGATTTTGACCATATAGCTGTCGGTCAAGTCAAACTCGGCTACCCGTTTGGTCCGTTACGAACAACGACCCCTACAAAAGCCGATGGACATGTGTTTTGATCAGAAACCTTCCATTCTTGCAGTTGGTTTTGCCCAATTCGCGGATGAAGGTACACTATAGTCATGTGGTCTCATACGCCGTCCCCAACGACTTAACGGAAATGGCTTCTGAGAAAACCATCCCCAGTGGATGTTCAATACTAAAGAGTCAATGTTTGAAGGGATTTGAACCACAAACAATGAAACCAACATTTCAGCAACGAAAAGAAACAACATGACCAACTATTCACCACGGATCCTGTCGCAGTGACTAGCTACAAAGGGGTTCATGACTCATGACGCTTGCACCTCATGAATGGCAATATGACAGATCTCAGCTGCATGGTCATCTGAAAACTCGGTTTACTTTTTGTTCACAGTATAAAACCACCCCTTCTCTTTAATCATTACCCAAAATCCGACAAATCGGCCGTGTCCAACTGCTAGTTGAAGGGATGATAAACTAAACTCATCAGATTTATCAGATACAAAGATGGGAAATACACATCTCGAAACATGTTCTTCCCAGTACTGCTGGTAAGCAATGTCAGAAGCCAACCGTACTTTGATGGTTTAAACCAGCCATGTATGATGAATTTGGGGATGGTGACTATTGCTTTATTAACATTAAAACCCAAAGAAATAGATGTTCTCTTCCCCAGGACTTCGAGGAAAGATTCATCGGCACTGCTGACCTTGAGCTCCTTGGTGAGTCATGGGCTGGACTTTGTTTTTTGGATGGGAGAAAATGGGATGATGAAGGGAAAATGCTATGGGATGCTATGGGACTATATCATCTATAAATGGTTGATTTGAGGGTGCAATGTTGTTTTTTTTTTGCATGTTATTGCTATAATAACATATAATAACCATTGCTTCAACCCCAATTGGTCGGGATTGTTAATTAACCGCGGTACTTATTGTAGGTGATTGTGACCATGTAACCACTTATCAAGTGGAACTGCACCCCCAAGCAACCCTGCATTTCCTGTGACACCCCTAATAATAGATGGTTAATCCATTTTCGAAAAAGATAGACAACAACTTTGCTGTGTGGCCCTTTAGCCTTAATCAACCCATATATTTTCGGGTTTTCACCTTGGGGGGGTCGGTTTTCTGATGAAGACGGAGGCCATAAAGCGATACAGATTAGCCACTGCATCGCCATCAAAGATTCCATAGGCCCATAGTCCATAGTGACCAATCGAAATGGCTTTTTACAACCTCCAAAATTGACGCCACATATGTCACTTCTTGAATTCATTTGATATCATTTGGGCTCAAACGCTTTGTGATTTCTTGAAGCCCAAATTCTGTAGTTTTTTCTGTTCGTGAAATCGAAGAGAAACAAGCATATGTTTCCCACGTTATATTTCTGCATGGGTTTGAGTGGCCCGAAAGAGAGATGGACAAGCAAAATCCCATTAACATGTAGTGGTGAAGCCTTTTCTATCTTTTTTTTGATCACAATATAGCCATGGAATCTTGAATCTTCCATGTATTTCCCCTTTTTTTTCTCCCGTAAAAGTGGGTTCTAGCCACCCCCAAACAAGCTACAAACATCTGATTTACCCTTGTTGTTCAAGGTTTTTTGCTACATTTTTGCGCATATTCACCATCTAACTTCATGGCGTTTCCAAGCTTTCAGTTACCTTTTTCCATGTGTTTTACCACGTTTTGAAAAAACAAATAACATGTTTGTATTTTTGCCGCCTTTTTTCTATGTTCTTCGAGGTGTTTCCTATGTTTTTCCTATGTTCTTCCAGGTGTTTCCTATGTTCTTGTCACATCTTTTCTTGTTATTTTCCCACGGTTTTCGCAGTTTTCCACCCGTTTTTCCCCCCCGTTTTTTTTTTCCCTCCGTTTTTCCATTTTTTTTCCACGTTTTGTTTCCTACGGCAGGTCCGGTGACTTCGACTACATCGTGGTGGGCGCCGGCAGCGCGGGTTGCCCCCTGGCCGCGCGGCTGGCGAAGAGCGGCGCCTCGGTGTTGCTGCTGGAGGCGGGCGGTGAAGCACATCGCAGCAGGGAGGTGCAGATGCCCAAGAGGACTCTTGGCAGAACTTTCTTGCGCATCTATTAGTGATTCTTAGATATTAGTGATTATTAGGGATCATTAGTGAGTATTAGTTTTCTATTGATGCATTGAACCTATTGGATTATTAGATATTTATAGATATTTGCTAGATACCAAGCCAATTGAATAATTAAGAACTGTTGGACTTATCTTAGGTAGTAGTCAATAACCCAAACTAGTGATTCTTATTGATTATTAGATATCATTAGATTTTATTAGATATGATTAGTGATATTTAGTAATTTTGGCCAAAATTATTAGTGATAATAGTGATTATGGTGATTAATGTATTAGTGGTATATTATAATGATTAATGATTACTGATTAGAGAATAACTAGTGATAAAAAACTAATGATTTTTAGTGATATAACAGTAGATAATAATAGTGATATAGTATTAGTGGTTTATTACAATAGTGATTATATATATATATATATTGATGATATAATATGACTAGTCATTATTAGTGATATAGTAATAGATAATAGTCATTTGGTATAATGGTGATTATTAATGGTATATTGGTCATTATTAGTCATTACTGGTGATTAATTATATACTTTCTATTGGTGATGTATGATTAATTATAGTTAGTCAATGATTATACAATTTAACTAGTGATAAAGACTAATGATTGTTAGTGAGTATATAGTGACCATAGGATATAACTTGTCATGGCATTAGTGATTATTCATGGTATATGAGTGGTATTCGTGATTATTGGACTATTCGTTATATAATAGTTGAATCATAGTGATATTATTACTGGTACATTGTAATATATGATATGGTTATCAGTGATTGATTGTATCATTAGTTCTCACTTAGAGTGTTATACTGTAGCTGATAATATAGTATAGTTTAATTGAATATTGTAAGTAAAAACATAACTATAACAAATGAACATGATCAATGACTCGACTAGTTGTATTGTGATGATACAATCTATGATATGCGCAATCATTATTACTTATAATTGTATATCATAGTTGGTCATGAATGGTGTAGTAGTGATGAATGGTCTTGGCAGAAATCAATAGTGATTAATGGTGTCATGGTGTAGTCAATGCTGAATATCAGTGGTGTATTAAATAAGATTATATTCAATATATATTTTATGAAGTTACTTAATTTATATATATGTACATATATATATGTACACATACTGTAATAACACTGATATATTATTGATATATTATATCAATGTTTTGTTATTAATCAGTGACATGTTACTGGAGGTTTCCTAATATGGGAGTACCTTGCTAGTATGGTCTTGGGGATCCTACATTTTAAGAAACCCCCACATTTTACATATATAGTCTTATATAGTTATATGATAGTTACAATAGATGAGGATGGAAATGATGAGAACATGGAAAAGTACCCCCCTTGTAGATCATGGGGAAATGGAGCAGATTTGATGTGTAGATGGGTCAACTCCAAACTGAGATAGTGGGACTCAGAGTGGTGTTGTGCATGGAGAAGGGAAATCATCGCTTTTTAGACAACATGTACCTAGTGTATGTGTGTGTGTGCGTTCTCATCGTGGTTTGGAATGAAAACATGGTGGGAAGGGTCAATACCCAATAATGCCACCATCATCCCAACATAGGCCAGCATGCACGGTCGACCGATATGGGTGAACACCGACAGATATCAGTTATTTCAATATGAAGACCAGGGTTTTGATCCAAACTAGCATAGATGTGCAAAACCCACAATGAATGTAGATCAGGTTCCTGGGGTTTCCCCATGAGTTTTCCACATTTTTTCGATGCTTACCGTGGGGTATTCCACAAAAAGTTGGACAAACTCTGAATCTGAGGGAATTTCAGGACCCTAAAAGTCAGGTACTGTACTATAGAAATCCATAGTTCGTGGGGATATGAAATTGAGCCCTTACATAGGCCTGAAATACATGGTAGGTACCTTCACTAAATCGCTTCCTGAAATTGCCATTGAAAGGTGAAAACCCCATTTATAAGAGGGTTTATAATGGTTTATAACCTCATGAACTATAGATATAATATCCTCCATGAACCCAATCGTTCATTAATCAAGTTAGGTCGACTTAGCATTTTTTTTGGGACCTCACCAACTTAGCCATCGTGACGAAACCACCAAGACATGGACGACCGTGGCTCAGGATGTATGGACTCTGGCAATCCGAGGACGGCGCCAAAAAAATCATGCCATCTACCCTTTGGTGATGTAGGCACATAGCTATGAAAGAATGATCCATTTAAAGATGATTTGTTGATGATCTAAGAATGACATATGATTATTTATATCTAAGTAAGCAGATTAGATGTAACCAGAGGGCAACATATGGAACGCAAAAAATGCCACAATCAATAGACAACTAATCGATCCAAACCCAATTTTCGTGATTCCATGTCAAATTTAGGGGGTAAACAAGGACACAAGATATGATGTCACTGATTCAACAGAAGTCGATCATTTGGGGAGGCTGTTTGTGGGGCTATCTGGTCATATGTTCTTCCCCCGACCCAACAATGAGTAAATATGTTTACGTACACATGTGCAATATCATCGAGTAGATGCGTCATTTTGATTCAATTTGATAGGCAAAAACAACTACTGGATCAGTTTAGCAAAACTCGATAATGCTTACTGTTCCACTCATAGGAATGATCTCATGAAAAATTTGAAGGAAACAACTGTATTTGGACAGCAGTCCAACTCATGCTTTCCTTCACAGAATGGGTCTACAAGAAAACCCATCTGTGGCTGGTAAACCTAAGGTTTCTTGTAGGTTTTGGCCAACGGCGTCCAAGAACGACCCAAAGACCCCGCAAATTCCCCAGAAAGCCCAAACATTCCTGATCATAAGTTGGTTTATAAGTTGGTTTATAATTTATAACTAATACAACATAATCGGTTCGATAATACAACCACTATCAACCACTTTCCGTGTGTCAAGGCTCCCAGTCCCCGCTCCAGGTGGATTGGGGTTTCCGCTCCGTGCCTCAAGAGCACTTGCTGCCGAAGGGCCGTGTCATCGATTTGGAGCGTGGCAAAACCTTGGGGGGGAGCAGTGCCATCAACTACAACATGCGCCTGGGCGCTTGGAGACAGAGATTTCGAAGCCGACCTAGAACTGATTGCTTCTGGGGAATCATACCAAAAATAAGCCATTCTCTACAGCTTAGGAATTATGATGAATTATGTACATTGTGCCCTGAAACTGTGGAAACGTTGGTGAATGATATTGTCTTCTCCGATTTGATAGGCAATCATGTCATACCTCGCTGAACACGCAACCTTTACATAATCATTTTGCAGGGTTTCTAACTTTCACCACGTACAGTAAATAGCGAAAGAAGGGGACGTAAAATGACGTCAACATGCATTTAAATGCATTTAAATATGTACACTGATCATACTGGAGCTCATGCAATGGGGATAGAGCCCGTCATCAACGTAATGCTTTTTGCCCGTAAGAACCACTGTCCCCAGTTCCGGTCATTTCCGATCCGTCCTGTCGGTTATATCTGTGTTTTTTGTTCAGATTCAACCTCCATTTTGTCTGGTTTGAATCTCCACTTTTGCTCTTGAATCACCACTTTTGTTATCCAACTCCACTCTGTTTGTTGGTTTCATTCTGCATTATTGCAACCCTCGTGTTTTTGACTGAAGCCCTCCAAAGCCCAGAGAGACTGCAGATTTCAGCAACACAAGTCAGGAGTGAACCCTATACACAACCCTACTAAATATATCACAGTAGCGAAAATGCTGATGATATTATACTCATTGACTCATTGATCCTCCATGTTCCGTATTTATTTCACCTACGCCATGGCAATCCCAGCGCCCTATCCGCCCTCAGGTGGGTCCGCGGTGCACCGGAGGACTACGATCGCTGGGCCGAGGAGTTTGGCTGCAGTGGTTGGAGTGACTTGGCTGCCAGGGTTTTGCCATGTCTTGCCACTTAACAAAAACACATGAAAAAACGTGACCTTTTGTGGGAAAACTTTATTTATATACATATATATACAAATGTGTGGTTGCCACAAACTATAAACACATGAACTAATTAAACGTAATTAATTCTGTTTGGTGGGTTGATTTACCGGTCATCTGGCTGGGCAATTTTGACGGGGCAGTGTATGAACGCGCTGAAGACCATTTGTTTCATATCTGAGGTTGGCTGTGGTTGAGTTCACCCTATTTAGGACTGAGTACCTTACCATGGTTTCTGAATGAGTTATATTTGAAAAATCATTTGGTTTAATGGGATTTACTGGGATTTCATATAGTAAGCCCAAAAAGATGCCGAAACGTGTTTTGAGGATGTGAAAGTTCGATGATGTTTCCTCCATAATTCATCATAATTCACAGGTTTCCAACTTTCCGGCATTTGTTTGGGGATCTCTATACTGCATATTACTGTATACTTGCTTGCTTGCTTGCTTACTTACTTACTTACTCACTTACTTGAGACAAACGTGTACGTAGTCAAGAGGCAAATGGGGATCGCCGTGAGGCACAGGTTAGTCGGTTAGTCAAGGGGTATACCTTCTGATAAAATCATGTTGTTTCACGTGAAAAGGATCAACACATCATGCATTGTTCATTGTCACATTAGACTACTGTACTGGAGGACAGCGGAATCATTCTAGTGGATTTCTAACCCACCGTCACCAGCGTTTTCTTCCTTCGAACACGGCAACAAAAAGGTGCATGTTTCTGTGTTTCATATTCCTTGGACATGTTTCTTCATTTTGCAAATGCAACGCCTTTGCCGCCCCATTCACTCACAGCGGCATCAGGTTACAAAGAGGTCCTGCCACACTTCAAATCCATAGATCTTCGGCAGAACTTGAGGCATGTGATCTTGCTTTGGCACCTGAAAATGATGGTACTGCACTACTCGAAATGGAAAATCCCATGGTTCAACATCAAATTTTTCCTACGGAAATTTTTGAATGCTGGACTATGCCCATGTTCAGCCAAACCAGAGGTTCCTAGTGGAGCATAGTCAGTTTACAAATTTCCAGGTACTCTGGGTACAACCTTGGACCTGAATAAACTGCACAGCCAGTTGGAGTTGGTACCGACTTAGCTGGGGTTCAAAGAATTGTAGAACATGGCATAAATAGATGGTTTGCAGCGAAAACATGACTTTTTACGTACTGGTGCTTAGCAGGGAATGGGGGAATGACCCATAATAAGCATTAATAATCATCCCATTCCCCCATTCCCTACTAAGCACCAGTAAGTTTATTTGTTTGGCCTTCGACCTTTGAGAACCCAAAGTTCGCAACTACAGACACAAAGTCTTTCTTGATCCCAGAAGTTATAGTTTTTGGGGTATAGGGTGTTCATATTTCATGGACTTTATTGGGATATGACCCAGTCAGCTACTGAAAGTACAAATTTCCCAGAATCGAGTGGGGAAAATCTGCAGGGTTCACCAGGAAAACCCAACCATTGATGAAGCATCAATGCTATCCAAACCTACAGCATCATCCCTTTAAAGCGGTGCCCCAGTTCGTTTATTAAGTTGTGTATTACTAGGATAACGAACTAGGGGTCACGGTAGACATGATCATACTTGTGGGGGGGGTCAAAGAAACCAACACATTGATATATATCTCAGAGGTGTTTTCCTGGCTAAAGCTGAATCATAGCCACAAGAAAATGACAAAGCTAAGGTGAATCGTAACCACTGTAAAATTGACCTGAATAGCCATCTTTAACCCGACCTTAACCTTTTGATTTCCCCATGATTTCCTCCTTGTCTTTTGACAGGGACGGAAGCAGCCGCAGCTTTGGCCACTTCTTGAGGAATCTCTGGAGGGCTACGATCAGCGCTATCGTGGCGACTCGGGTCCGGTGAAGGTGGCCCAAACCTTTCCACCCATGGAGGAAGTGGAGGACTTCATGAGGCGCGCCGCTTGGGTGGGGCGCTTGGTCCCTGAATCTGGAAACGTCAATGTCAGTGGATTGGTTTAACGGAAAATAAATCTACAGGAAACCATGGATTGTCGATGATTTTCGATGGGATTTCCTCGTGATATCTGGGGGTTTCCTGTAAATTGTCCCTTAAACCAACCCATTGACAATGAGTTTTAGGAGAAAAGGGCAGTTATTTTTCATGAAAGTTTTGAAAGAGGATCATCATGGATCATCCCAAATGTATCCAAATGTGAACATAGACATCAGCCATTTTTGTTGAAAGTAGATGCTTTGAGATTCATGAACATCCTGTATGGATTTCTGCAACAAATTGAGGTTGCTTCAAGACTTGGAAACCTATTCCATCCGATCGTTTGAATGCTATTTTCCCACTAGGGATGACTTGAACTTTGGCGCCACGTGGGTTCGACATGGTTTGAGGCTATCCCGACCTTTCATGGGTCCAAATAAAGTACACCAAAATCCAGTGACTGGTCAACAAAAAACTCACGAAAGTTGTATATTGGCGGTGTACATCCCACAGCCCTAACAGTTGTGCCAGACTTCGATGTTTGGAGAAAATACAGGAAAGCTCTACACAAAAATCATCAAACATATGGGTTCGTGTGTTCAACCCCATTCACTGACTCCCCATTCCATCCTCCTGAAGTTTCTCATCCCATTTTCACCAGTTTCCCCTCAAAAAACGGTAGGAAAACTGTGTGCGTTTCGATCGCTCTCAGGGCCTGCGAAGCCACTGGGGCAGAGCGCAACCCTGACTACAACGCTGCAAAGCTGCCTGGCGCAGGCCGTCGAGCCGGGGTTGGAGGATCATCCCAGCCTTGGTGAATTCCTCGGCAGCCGAGATTGGGATTGGTGGTCCCCAAACAAGGCATCATGGCATGGAGAAATCGGAAAGTATATGAAAGTATGAAAACATCATAAACCTCCTTTTTTTTGAATGGGTGGTTTTCCAGCCATGTTTGATTACTGAAGCTTAGCAGTTTGCTTAATAGCCTTAAACCGTGAGTGAATGGATCATCATCCCATTAGCTAGTAGTCAAGTACCTCAGTCTTTGGGTTCATGATGGTTCATGGATGTTTGACCTTGCAAACTAAGATGAAACCCCTATGCTGAGAAGTGTGGGTTTTTATTATGCTTCGTAAATGTTGCTGGCTTCCTATTGGACATTCCAACCATCTCATGGATTGTTTCAACTTTTCGGGAGGACTCTAGATGCGTCGACCAATTCATGCTCAGTGACATGTTCTTTTTGTGTGTGTGTGCAGCGTATCTAAGAGTGGCAACCCGGCAAGTGTAATAGATGGTGATAGCATGTCATAACTGGAGCTTTGCTTGGGAGTTGATTGCGCATATCCATGTCCAACCCCTTTGTCCGGACAAGCTGTGGTGATGAGGATGGAGAGGGTTTTGGTGGTTCGCTATGGCTTCAATTACGAGAAACCATTTGGATCCATTTGGAGAGAAAACACTCAAACATAATAT
>BGPT01001417.1:96056-106056 GCA_003297045.1 Symbiodinium sp. clade C Y103 | reverse complement strand
GAATGAAGTGATCTTGTCCGCCGGTGCCGTCTTGACGCCTCAGCTGCTGATGTATCTTGGCACGTTTGGAAAAGGCTCGGAGAAATCCATGGGACGTGCAGCATTTTGTTATGATGAACAAACATTATCAAACCATGGAGAAGTATGGAGAAACTGATGGAAATCATCCAAAAGTGATCATCATTCATTGAATTATGATACTAGTAGACATGGAGGCTTTTCCGTAGCCGTTTTTGGTGGGGGGGAAAAAACATGGAGAAATCCTTGGATTCACTGGGAATATTCATGAGCACATGGTTTACAAAATGGTGGAATTTCCAGCTGCGGTAGATCATACGAGAGGGTATATCCTTGTTGGTTCGGTTCACGAAAATTTCAATGTTTAACTCTTTTTGTGAACTGATGTTGGTGGTGATATGTTTTTTTAAAAATCATTTCTAAATCAAATAGTACACTAGTACACCTGGATGAATATGTTGTCCAGTGACAACGGATAGTCATTTTTCACGTGGGTTGAAGCTGACAACCAGATGAACTGGATCAAACTCAGTTTCTTGACCAAAAAAATAGAGCTCCACTCCACAAGATCACAGATTATGGTTTTGTATTGATATATACAGTAGAGCAATCCCATGTTCGGGTATCCAATCATACTGTATATATATAACTTCTGCTAAAGCTCAACTGCTGGGGATGTGGCTGAGGTTGAGCGGCATTGGAGAAAAGGAACACCTCAAGGACCTGCCACAGTACTGTATTTGGGGGACTGAAAATGCCCAAGCCCCATGAATGGTGGGAACATCAACATGTGACAGTTTCCGGCCCTGTATTTACTGTCACTGTCACTTTACTGTATTTGTTTTCCCGAAACCTTGGGGAGCGATGTCAATGAAGCCACCCAGTAATTCGACGGCTGAAGGGCTATGACTACCTCAATTCAGGGTGTTGCATCATTTTGCTTTCACTCGAAATTGACATCAGCCGAAGATGGAGGATATCCCAACCGTTAGACTTAGCAGACTCAAAACAGGTCAACTGGTGTGAGTGGGGATTTCTGGAACATATGACAGAGGTCTTTTGAACAAGACATGTTAGGAATTATCCAGCCATGACACATTTTTTTTGTTTAATTAAATCATGTGTTTTTCGAAAAGTCCAGTTGATTGCATGTCCACATGGTGGGTCAAGAGCCTGGCCCACTCTTCACACTAAAGTAGCTGGGATCTGTGGATGTTCATCCCCCCATCTGGTGTAATAGGATGAGGATTTCATCATATTTCATCCCACCTTATTGTTGGTTACCCTCCGGCAATCAACGGTGGCAATGGAAAATCAGCACCACTGATACACGAATTTCCCAGTTAGAAACTCCATTTACATCGCTTTTCCCATGGATTTCTCATGGTTTCCTACAGTCCTGCAGATTTTCCCGGTATTTCTAGGGGATTTCCCAGCCAGATTTGATGACCAGAAGGTAAATATCCCATTAAATTTCCCATTAACCCTTTATCTAAAATCATGGGAAAGTGATTAAATCCCATTAAATTTCCCATTAAATTTCTCTTCATCTAAATTTTAGAGTGATTAATCCCATATACCATCACTCTAAAGTCCCAAGAAATCAGCAGCCTGACATCCCGTCGCCAGGAGCATGGGATCCCATGCCTTCGCAACTTGCCGGTGGGGCAAAACATGCAGGCGGCCAGGGCGTTCCCTCGCGACGTACGCGTTGGGGGCTTGGCGGTGTAGTTGGGGTAATTCATGGCTAGAACCATGGTCATAACCAACATAAGTTGATATATAACCTTGTATAAGCCCTATAAGTATGGTCAAATAACCACTGAGTTCACTGGAATTGCAGCCCCAAGTGGCCGAGCAAGGGCCGTAAAATGGCCCTGAGAGATGGGTCTTGGGAAGTTTCCAACGATGGTGTTCTATGGGTTTTCTCATGTTTTGTCGATGGATAAACAAATAATGTGTTCTTGTTTACCATCTAATAATATGATAAAGGTAGTCCAACATCGGCTTTTTATGGTTCAGGGTAAATGTTATATACCGGTACTTCAAATGGATTCTGATATGTTCCAATTGGGAAATGATATGACCCCGAACATCGAGGTGCGGGATTGGGACCTCATAGGAAGATGATTCAGCATAGACTGGGTAAACCCAGTGGGGAAAGGTACAGGTGGGAATGGTTTTTTGCTTCCCTGGTGCGAACATCAATTTCAAGAAGAGCTTCATTCTCAGTGAAGATTGACACTTTCGAGGGACAAGGTTGGCCAGATCTACACTGTGCAGCAAGAACAGGGAAGGAAAATGTGGTTTCATGAAAATTCCTGGCCAGGGGGGTTCGATACAGTAACCACATTCAGGATCCTGCATTGTGGATGATACTCCATTGTATGTGGAATACATATGTTGTGTGTATTGTATACGTAATTGCTACACTAGATGTATATAGATTTATACTAGATTATACTATTATATATATATATATTAGATCCAATATTATCATGTATCATACTTGTATCATCCATATTATTACTATCACTGCTATGATCATTATTTGTATGTATGTATTTATGTATATATAATCAATATTATATATATATATGTATACATATACATACATATATTTATACATGTATATATATGTATATACATATACATATATGTATACATGTATATATATATATTATATATATATACATAAATATATAAATATATATATATATACATGGTCAGCACCCCCCACATGACCCGCAACTACGGACATAGTATGGGCGATACGTTCCTCCGCACATGGGTGCAATGGTCCCAGCGACGCCTCCAGAACTTTTAGATCCGTAGCCAAGGACACCGGAAAGTCAATACCCTCTGGTAAACTAACATAACTATGGAAAATCACCATTTTTCATGGGAAAATCCACTATTCCTATGGCCATTTTCAGTAGCTATGTTAGTTCACCAGAGGGTAAATATCAATAAATGACATTAAATGACCATTCTGCTCTTGGACAAAGAACAATAGCTGAACAGAAATCCAAATCTCAATAAGGCCAATCAATGTTGTTCTCTTTTCTTTTGGAAAATTGATAACTCTGAATAATGGACAACTTCCTGGTACCTGTCGAGGTGGCACATGCATTAGTTGCATGCTAAGACCATGCATATGCAACCCTGGAAGAAGAAGCGACCAAAAAATGGAAATTGCGGGTTGTAGGGGGGGACTGATATATATATATATATATATTTATAAATGTGTATATTATACATATTATATATATATATACATATACACATAAATATATATATATATATTTAGAATGATATTTCTTAATATATTTACAATCAAGTCGACATGCCATCACAAAGCTTCCAGGACCATCCCTTCGTGCCCACGGCCTTGCTGGGCCACGAACGGACGCCTGAGGTAAAGGGCGCACAGTACCGCAACAGTTCCCCGGCGAGGTGGATTTGCATTGAATTTCATTGTTTTTTATTGGATCTACTGGGGATTTAATGAGACTTTTGGACATTTCATCGGGATTTCATGGGATCTTTTAATGTGATTTCATGGGATGCTCATTGGATTTGAGGAGATTTATGCTGGGTGATGAACTACCTATGGGGATTTTGAACGATTCTTCACCCGCCAAAATGGAGTTCAATTCACCAGTTTCTGGGAACATAATAGGAATATCATATCATCTTGTAATTTACCGTAGCTATGGATACCACCATTTTTAGCGGAACATCATCATGTTACATGTTTATCATCGAACTCAATGGGCCATCTATTGTCTAGCTATGTAACAAATCACCAGAGGTGTTTTTCTGGACATATCTTGGTTAGGCTTGAGTACGTTGAAATACCAGGCCCCATACTGCGAATACTGCGGCGTGTTGGGAACCATGCGGCTTGACGTTCAACCCAAACAGGTTCAGATCTCAACTATAAATTGTGAGGTGGCAAGTATATCAGCATGCATTGCCTGTCCTTGTCATACCCAAAACCCATCCAATTTAGGTAAATTGGGAACATTCGTCGAAACTTAGATTGGACCCCAACGACTGAGCGACCGAACCCACCTATTGCCCCAATTTCCAACTACAAGGCTAAGTTCAGCTAAATTGCACTAGAATAGATTAATAGATGCCAAGAAGTCACTAACCCAAGGATTTCGGATCAGTTGGAAATATGTACTGTACTTTCAAAGGTGCCCGGCGCTGCATGCCCGGAATTCATCATGACTCTGACATTTCCAAGCTCCCGGAGCCCCCTAGGCAGCAGCATGAATGCCCAGCTCTTTTGGCAGTGACTTGGGAGATGAGAAAAACGACCACAGGGGTAGATGTTTTTACTGCTACAAGGACATCGTTGGTAACTAGATCGGATTTAAGCTATCCGGTTGAATTACAACGACCTGACCGCGACGGCACTGTAGATAATGCAGATGATGAAGGCACCCTTTTTTGTTCTGGTTGGAGAATTAATTAGAATAATTAAACATGTTGCAGCGAGGAAGACTGACAGGAAATTATTTGGTTGGAAAACGGGACATGCAATCAACTGCAACGGGTAGTACGTGGTAGTAATTAATATGATCAATTTGGGCGAGCTGGGATACTTGAATATGTCGATGGTGATGATGGTGATGATATGATGATGATGGACATTCAAAGATGCTGCAATGATCTGCAATGCATTTACATAATTTTGAATTAATTTGATATCAAACACGAAATGGAATTGGCCCAAAGCAACCATGCTGTTTGTTGTTGTTGCTGTTGTTGTTGTTGTCGTTGTTGTTGTTGTTGTTGTTGTTGCTGCTGCTGCTGTTGCTGTTGTTGTTGTTGCTGTTGTTGTTGTTGGTGGTGGTGGTGGTGTTGGTGTTGTTGTTGGTGTTGTTGTTGTTGTTGTTGTTGTTGTTGTTGTTAGTTCAGATGAAAGTATGATGATTCACATGAATCATGTCCGCACTAAGTATCCAGTAAGTTTTGTTGATTTGTCGATGTTGGATTTGGTTTCAAGAGAATATTGTAAAGTCCATGTCATGAGTGTTGCGTGCTGATATCACTGTGATATCATGGAGTCTCGCCATGTGGTGTTAATCTGTCAATCATCATATTTCTATCATTGCTGATCAGTTCCCTTTTTTATAGGATATCCATAGGTTGGGTCATAGTTGTATCCTCGTGCTGTTGACTGCACCTCTATTCACATTTGTTTACATATATACTGTTACTGTACTGATATACTTATTTTATGTCGTTTCGGCATACATCGTCACTTCCAACGCATTAAGGTGGGTGTTTCCATTTCCCAACCCAGCAGCATTGGTTTGTCATAGCTACAAAACCCAAGTGTATGAAGCACCGATCAAGGTTGGTTTTAGATGTCACTTTCTCTGTCCCTTGATGTTGATATCATTCGCCATGAGAACATTGAATTAGGAGGACGCTAGAATAAACCTGGCAGTGAAAGAATATCGCTCAATATCAATTATAACCAACTACATAAGATATATATATATATTATATTATATATATATTATATATTATATAATATATATATATATATATTATATATTATATATATATTATATATATATTATATATTATATATATAATATTATATATATATATTATATATATATATGATTATAAATTATATATATATGCATATACGTTACATATACGTAGATAGGGAGAAAAAAACAACCGTTAAATACCAAGCTTGTATGGATACACTGACCTTTACCCCAGGCCTGTTTTGGGCTCCAAGAAAAAAGGTCCGATCTGGACAAAGAGCGGGAGAAGAAACTGAAACGCTCCTTGGGCGCCGACATTCAGATCATCTTCTTGATCCTTGGCAGCGGCGGGATGATCCAAGACCAAACGCAATGTGGGTTTGTCTGAAAATAGGGAGTACCCACTGGTAAACGTTTACATAACTATGGAAAATCACCATTTTTAATGGGAAAGTCAACTATTTCTATGGCAATTTTCAATAGCTATGTTAGTTTACCAGAGGGAATACCCACAAACAGTTACTCTCATAGGGAGATTGATGATCATCCATTGGCATTGGGGGTCCCTATTTTAAGACACGCCTATCATGATGTAGGTGGGAAAGGATTACTTTCGAATAGGTATAAGTACTATAAGTGGCGCCCTCAGTGATGAGCCTATAAGCCCCATGAACTTCTATGGCTGTAACTAGACTAATCCAGTATCCCCATGTATTCCCCCCATAAACTCAAAAGGTTTTCAGAAGCGGACGCCTGTTGGAGATGAAATTCCTATTCCGACTTGGATCACCCCACTGAGGCATAGTTATAGATGTTTATGGATGGGATATAGGATTGTAATAACCATGCTTGATTATGGTCAACAGGTTTCTTAACCATAGTTATAACCTACAAATTAGGGATGGGATAACCCAGGTTTATCGTGAACTTACCAGGGTTACTCACCATGGGTAGCCGGACGATCCTCAGGAATCGGCCGGATCCAAGCATGGGTTGCTGAGCCGCAAGCGGTTCCGGAGTCTCCGAACGGGACGTGATGAAGCCAGCAGCCAAAGCTACAAGGCCTGTAGGGCCCCATCACTATGGTTGTGATACTATGGTTTTATGATACTCATGTCACATCTCATGAACTATAGTTGTATCATGTTATATCATGAGGTTTACCAACCATATTCTAACTAGGGGGCTCCACATTGTATGCTTAGCTGTTTAAAGGCTGCTGACCACCCCACATGCTTCACCAGGCTACTAGGCTCTAGACCCATTGCCATGTGTGGGTTGTTTGGTACCTGCTTTAGAAGATGATACACAAATTCACCCAAAAGGTTTGTCATTCATGTAGGCAAACATACTATATATGGATCGTATGGTTTGTTTTTGTAGAGGAAGCTCTCGTGTTCATACCATTTCTACTTGTCTGAAACTGTACAATGTTTGTTCTTTTACATTTCATGTGTTTGTGGCTTTGAATCCGTCCAAATCATATTGTTGATTGTGAGTGTGTATTCCCCATTATATGTGTATATTTATATATCCCCATCAAACGGTTGGCTTTATCCTAAATTTCAATAAATTTTGTCACATAAAAAACTACTGTAAATGAGTGAACTCCATTTAAAACCATGGTGTACACTCTTGAGTTTGAACGAGGATCCTGTGGTCCAAAACAATGCCGCTTAACGAAGATCCTCTGCTATGACAAGGTTCAAGTTTACTGTCCGCAAGGATGTTGCGGAGACCCGCGACGGTTCAAAACCACTTTAACATAACCCTGCGCCAATTGCATTTTTGAATGCTTGGGCAAGGTTGCAACATGCCCCAACATGTTTAAATCATCTCACAAACCGTAAACATAGACCTACAGACAACATCCGACAACTCCAAGTTCACAGGCGTATTAACATACACCTGGGCATCACCACCTGCTCGCACTGTGCAGCCCAGCTTTTTTCTACTGCCTCCCCAAAGGCATGACCAGTTGTTCTGTTCTGTGCCTTTCTCCCCACAAGATTGGACCAGGCATGAGCCCTGACGTTTGGCCTTTGTACCCGTAGCAACCGTTTTAAGTTTTGGGTTTGGTTCCTGGGGCTTTGTTAACATGACCCTGGGCGGTGGTTTGGGAAGCTTGTTTACAGAAATCTTCAAAAGCAGAATTGCCCAATTTGAGACCCAAATCTGAAAATGCACCTTGTTTTTTTTTCCTTCTTTTAAGTTTTTTTTCAAAAATGCTCATTTGTGCGATTTTTGGGTTTCGGTAAGGAGAGGGCCCACAAGATTGGACCATGCATGAGCCTTGACGTTTGGCCTTTGTATCAACCGTTTTGAGTTTTGGGTTTGGTTCCTGGGGTTTTGTTAACATGACCCTGGGCAGTGGTTTGGGAAGCTTGTTTACAGAAATCTTCAAAACAAGACTCGCCCAAACTTGAGACCAGAATCTGAAAATGCACCTTGTTTTTTTCTTCTTACAAGTCTTTGATCAAAAATGCTCATTTGTGCGATTTTTGGGTTTCAGTAAGGAGAGGGCCCACAAGATTGGACCAGGCATGAGCCCTGACGTTTGGCCTTTGTACCCGTAGCAACCATTTTGAGTTTTGGGTTTGGTTCCTGGGGTTTTGTTAACATGACCCTGGGCGGTGGTTTGGGAAGCTTGTTTACAGAAATCTTCAAAGCAGAATTGCCCANTTTGTTAACATGACCCTGGGCGGTGGTTTGGGAAGCTTGTTTACAGAAATCTTCAAAGCAGAATTGCCCAAATTTGAGACCAAAATCTGAAAATGCACCCTTGTTTTGTTTTTATACACTCTTACATGTGGACCAAGATCCTTTCAGAATCCTTTCAGGTGCAAAACAATGTGCGATAATGTGTACTCTCCCCATAACCCCCAGGGTGACATGTAAACAATGTTCTGAAACAAACATAGATGCTCTCAAAAACACTTGTCCTCCACTTTTGTTAAAGCAAAACCCACATGGAACCAAACCAACCCAATAATTGCTGATGCCTGGTCCACTCTTGTGGGGTACTGTATCCCTTACCGGAGAGCATGTTTGAAGAAAAACCTTATAACAAGAAATAACAAAGGTGCATTTTCAGATTTTGGTCTCAANAAACCACCGCCCAGGGTCATGTTAACAAAACCCCAGGAACCAAACCCAAAACTCAAAACGGTTGCTACGGGTACAAAGGCCAAACGTCAGGGCTCATGCATGGTCCAATCTTGTGGGCCCTCTCCTTACCGAAACCCAAAAATCGCACAAATGAGCATGTTTGAAAAAAAACTTAAAAGAAGGAAAAAAAGACAAAGGTGCTGCATTTTCAGATTTGGGTCTCAAATTGGGCAATTCTGCTTTTGAAGATTTCTGTAAACAAGCTTCCCAAACCACCGCCCAGGGTCATGTTAACAGAACCCCAGGAACCAAACCCAAAACTCAAAACGGTTGCTACAAAGGCCAAACGTCAGGGCTCATGCCTAGTCCAATCTTGTGGGGCACCCCCTTGCTGCCTTACCGAAATCAAAAAAATCTCACAAATGAGCATTGTTGAAGAAAGACTTAAAGCCTTATAGCAAGAAGAAACAAAAGTGCACGTTCAAATTGTGTTCTCAAGTTGGGGCAATTCTTGCTTTGAAGATTTCGGTAAACAAGCTTCCCAAACCACCGCCCGGGGTCATGTTAACAAAACCCCAGGAATCAAACCCAAAACTCAAAACGGTTGCTACGGGTACAAAGGCCAAACGTCAGGGCTCATGCCTGGTCCAATCTTGTGGGCCCTCTCCTTACCGAAACCCAANAAGCCGAGAAGCCAAGAAGCCGAGAAGCCGAGAAGCCACCAGGCAAGCCGAGAAGCCGAGAAGCCGAGAAGCCGAGAAGCCGAGAAGCCGAGAAGCCACCAGACAAGCCGAGAAGCCGAGAAGGGATCAAATCCGCCAGCCCGTCTGACCAATACGTTGACTGGGATTTTAACTTCACAACTTTTCTTCGTAAGAAATCAAATGCGCCACCTCATCTGGCCAATACGTTGGATAGGTTTTTAACTTCACAACTTTTCTTCCTAAGGGATCAAACCCGCCACCCCCTCTGACCAAGACGTGGGATGGGATAGTAACTTCAACTGATCTTCAAAAGGGATCAAATCCGCCACCCCCTCTGACCAATACGTTGACTGTGATATTAACTTCACAAGTTTTCTTTTTAAGGGATCAAATCCGCCACCCCCTCTGACCAATACGTTGGCTGTGATATCAACTTCACAACTTCTTTTAGGGTCTAAATTCGCCACCCCCTCTGACCAATACGTTGCAAGCCGCCACCCCCTCTGACCAATACGTTGACTGGGATATTGACTTCACAACTTTTCTGCATAGGGGATCAAATCGGCCACCCCCTCTGACCAATACGTCGGATGGGATATTAACTTCAACTGATCTTCAAAAGGGACCAAATCCGCCACCCCCTCTGACCCA
>BGPT01001417.1:75722-95832 GCA_003297045.1 Symbiodinium sp. clade C Y103 | reverse complement strand
TCGAAGCGTTGAAGCGTCGCAGCGTCGCAGCGTCGCAACGTCGCAGCGTTGCAGCGTCGCAGCGTCCACGGCCCCATCGCAGCGTCGCAGCGTCGCAGCATCGCAGCGTCGCAGCGTCGTGGCGTCAACCGCACCCTGACAGCGTCGCAGCGTCGCAGCGTCGCAGCGCCACCTGCCCCCAAGAGCGTCGCAGCGCCACCGCCGAAACCCAAGTTTCGGCCCCTTTTGCCCCTCCACTGTATATGTATATATATATATATATGTATATTTACATTTATATATATATATATATTTATATATGTATATCCATGTATATATATATATATATATATGTATACATACATATATATATATATATATATACATGATTATATAGATGCAACAAATGTGTGCTAACTCAGTAGTTTGATCCAGTTCCTTCCAGATCAGACACTGCGGGGTCTTGTTTGTTTTGCTTAGGCTCAGACTATCATAGAGGACTTCCTCGATGAATGGGGTGCTGGATGCTGAGGACATGCACAGGGTCAAGCCTCTTAAAAGCCCTTGGGCACTCTGAGGCAGAAGAGCATTTGAAGAATTTTTGAAGACATTTCAGCATAGTGGTTTCGCTGTGCTTGTTGAAATTTCCGACACTGCAAAACTATTCAAGCTTTTATCACTGTATACTGTAAATAGGGTACAGTATCTTAAACAATGCACTGAGACTGAGATAGGTTGCACTTGTAAGAGATCCTAGAGATTCAATTTGTCAAAGGTGCTGTTTCCTCCACCTGGTGAGGGTCTCTAGGTTTATATCAGTTTGCTCCTCCTCCTCCTTCCTCCTCCTCCTTCCTCCTCCTCCTCCTGCGTCCTCCCACTATCGCAAGCTCGCAGTCTCTCTGGGGCTATAGCCCAACCCGAACAGTACGCCAGATAAAATGTCAGATAGAATGTCGGTTGGTGGGGATCACTCGAAGACACCAATTGTTCGAACCTTTTTTGGATGCTCAAAACTCTATGGTTTTTGAGGTCTCTCTTGCAGTGCATCCATGCACGATTGGCACCGCAAAGACATTGTAATTGTAATTGTAAAGACGAGCCATAAGGACGACTTGTGAAATCAAGCAGGCTTCAGGAAAGGCAGCAGGCATGCAATGCGCAAAAGGAAAGAGAAGAAAAACTATCAAGCGGAGAAATTACTGCACAAATCTCCACAGGATTGTCTGATTTTGCAGTAGCTTGTAGTATTCTGGGTGCTAGATCGACTTAGAACTTCGTTGAATCATTGAGCACTTTGTTTCTTTGGTCACCAATTGTAATTTACAGTACTTTCGATTATTCTTGGATATTTGTACGATCACCAGAAGTAGAAAATACAAGCCACAATTTCATCTGAATTCTATACTGTATATCGATAGATATGAATATTTATGCATATTGTTTGAATTCATATAACTATAAAACATGATATAATTATAAATTATGTGTATCTATGTGCGTGTGGGTACTCTTGGGGCGGGAGGTTCTTTGATGGCTTAGAATTGCAATCAAGGCCGCGCACAGTAGTTCCTCTTGTCCAGGTTTCAGTTGACCTCGTGTTGACCTTTGAAGCCAACATTCCCCGGACTATTCCCCGGTGATGCCTAACGTAAGCTATGAAAAATGCAGCGGAAGCCCAAGCACAGCTGACTCACCCAAGTTATTCGTATCTCCCACGCTCAAGAGATGCGCAAGTACTGTACCCTATCAAAACGGCGCGAAATCGATTTATTTGAGAAAGTTCAATACAGGAAGAAAGTTTACAGAAAGAACATGTGCCGAGAAGTTGCCCTTGTATGTCCTGTTCCAATGCAAAACATGGTTTTTCCCTGTCCCTGGGGGCATTTGGCAACCAAGAACTTGTTCAGAAATATTCTCTACTCCAACATACGGATGGGAAAAGAAAAAGCACATTTGTCAAAAGGCCGCCTGAAAGACAAGATAACATGTGTTCAAACGTTTGTTCTGCTGGTACGACACCAAAAGAACAACTTTTTGAAAGTGCCAAGACATCCTCATCCTTGACCTATCAGCTGCATGCAGTTTGCCTTGCAGAAGACACTCAAGACTCGGAAGGATGTGTCGTCGCTGTGTCGCTTGTTCAGCTGCCTCCCACAATTTGCATCAATTTGTTTTTGCTCATCAACTGCCCCCGTACCACCAGCAATGACTGTAGGTATGGAATGGTATGGATAACAGAAATGCAGCTGGCCAGATCTTTGCGCTTCATTCTTGCTGCACTTTGTTTTACGTTTTTCCTGTGACTAAGGTCTTGGACCTGATGGAATGCACTCCGGAACACATGAAGACCTACTCCAAGGTGTGATATGATGGGGAGATCAGATCGAAAATGACAGAAATGATGCATGCGTGCAGGGCCATGGAGTGCAAACTGCCACTCAGTGACATTTCACCACAGATGGTTGGAAAATATTTACCGCTTTGGCTGTCAGATTTGGAGTTGAATTGTCATGTACTCAGTGTACTCCATGCCCATGCATCTTGATGAACTTGATTGAACTTGACAGGTCTTCCTGAATGGCATTTGGAAACTCATTGGCAAGAGGCTGTTTGTCCAAGGATGCCAGCGAATTCAGCTACGGAACAATTAGGTCCCCGAGAGATTCAAAACAAATGAGGTGGAAGCTGTAGAAAAGCTGTCGGCACATTCCAGAGTCAGAGTACAATTTGGATACTTACGAAATCTTAATCTTACGAAGGTCAATTCGTTTTGCACGACAAGACCTGATCGGGAGGAGAGAATTGCAAACCTGATTGAAAGAAGTGAGATGCTCCAGCAAAAGTTCTCATCAATTTGACAAAGTGATCCATTGTACTAGCACTGAAATCCTCATTGTACTAGTGTTCTAGAATCTTTTGGTTGTTCAAGGTAGGTCAGGTGAAGTCTCGGACAGGGCTGTCAACTAAATAGTTGTCATTAGTTGTTTTCCAGCATCTGTGAGAATCAAATGGAATCAATGCCCCTCATACACACAAGACAACTCAAGGCATTTCAAGGCACTGGCTGTTTTGGCTACTGATGGCTACTGTATACACAGCTGTATACCATCCAAGGATGGGAATGCACAGGAACCCTGCTGCGCTGAGGACACAGACTGCATGTCACAGGTGTTTCCACAGACTGAACATGTTTTGATGCTGCGGCAGCTGCGTTTTATATGGTTTGCACTCTCAAAATGGAAGTGTTTGGCTTTGATGAGTAAACGACACGTTTTGTTGTGTTCCTTGAGTGGCAAGAACTGATGCGCAGGAATACTTTACAGAGCCTCCGGCGCCGAAAGGATATCGATTCTGAGGCAAAGGAGAGACTGTAGAGTTGAAAAACTTGAAACAAAGAGTTTCAATTTTTCTCAGATGCTTAAAAATCTGAGACCATTAAATATTAAAGGAAAGACAATGGAGGCCACAAGAAGGACAACACCAATGGACTTGGCAAGAGATTAGCAGGATGTTCAGGCGAAATTAGGCGAATAAGAAGGTACAGAAGTGGTGTTTTGAGGTGCCCCTAAATCTGACAGAGAAATCTTAGAAGATCTTAGAACATTGAAAAGAATTCTATTGTTGCAATAGTCTGCATTCCAATTCCAATGTGCAGTTATGTGCAGTTTGTGAGACAAAAATGGAAGAAGATTAGATATTTGGAGAAGGGAACTTGTTATGATCTTTGGTAAGAATCCAGAGAATCCAGAAAGCCGATTAGCCAAGCAGCACGTATGGGAAGTTCAACACAGAGGGAAGTGTTGCTGGCGCGACTGCAACCGATCAGGTCTCCATTCAGCAGGACTTGAAGAACAACGAGATTCGCATTTCTTCTGACTGCGGTAGGCTAGTCTGATCCTGCATGGTCACATGACTAAGTAACGTATAAGGTAATGTTATATAAGTACAAGTATATAGAACAAGATAGACTGTACCAGGAACCTGCAACGTCACTTAAATTGATGCCCCGCTACCCTTTCGATACCCAAATCAAGAAGTCGTCACTGAAATTTAAATCACCTTTTCGTGACATAAACATGTGCCCCGAGCACATCGAGCACTTTTGCTTATAACAACGCATTCAAAGAACTCTTCAGCCTGCTGTCTACCTTTTTCTGAGCTGTGGCCGCTTGTCAAATGGGTGCCAATCAGAAGGGATGAACACCTTTTTCAAGACCCAAACGCTCGCAAACGTAGCGCAAAAAATGTGCAAAACGGGCGCAAGTCGGCGCAAAAAAGTGCAAACGGGCGCAAATCAAAAAAACGTTAACCCCCAAAAACTTCTCAATCACGTCTAATAGTGTTTGTTTGGACACCCCGATGCAACTCCGAGAGAAAAGTGCAACACCACAGCTTGTAAAGACCTGTGACGTTTTTCACGAGCGTAAACCTGTGTTTTAGGGCGGAAACTCAACGTCATGTAAATTTACGTTACTTTGGAGGCCCTAGGTACGCAGTACGCAGCAAACGTCACACCACAGTTTCCAGCATTTGGAACTTTCTGCACGGCCAAAATGTCTTCTAATAGATAGCAGCCTGCGCTCAGATGTTCGCGTCCATTGTACATCGTAGACTACGAGAAGCAGAAGGTGCTCATCAATGGTCACCACGACCCTTGCCCAGCATGAAGAAATTGCTTCAAAACAGCACCAGATATGAAGGTATTTGAAGCAAGCATCGGCAAGTGGCTTTTGAACCAAGGTGGATAAGGTCAAGAATGGCGATTGGGAGTGGGGAACTCTCATGCGTTCTGGTCTCAGCTCACACTACTGTCACTACTGCTTTTCGCTGGGGGTGGGACACAGCAGCATGAGGTCCAACTGCGTATATACATGTATATACTCGATCAGTTTCCTTTCACACTTTGAAGGCATGAAATCTCCGCAGCAAAGTATGTTTGCGGATTTTATTCTTGATTCTACCTGATTCACCATGATTCTGCATGTTCTACTGTTCCTCCATGATACCACTGTGTTCAAAGGTCATGCCCAAGTCATGCCTGCGAGGCTTTCTCCATGGCTACCCAATTCGTATCTACCACTCATAGATTAACGCTCACTTGTTTATGTACATTACTTGGCCGCGCCCAAGTACTTTTTATTAAGAATTATTGATGATTAACTTTTTTGAGTCCAGATTTTCGACTATATCGATGAATCCAACTTGACGTGTGGTCCTACGACACTGGCTCTTTGTTCCCATCCTTTCCTTTGCTGCTTGAATCAGCTTGAATGTTTGAAATCGTCCAGGTGAAGGATTGATCGAGTACCTTGACGCAGAGGAGGAAGAGTGTTCGATGATAGCAATGTTCATCCATGATTTGGTCAGCGGCTCATTGAGACTGAGCTGTGGTTCTCTGCTGCAAGTCTAGCCACCTGAAAACAGAGACGCCCGGCAGACCAGAGACTTGTTTGTACATGGGGTGACTTGTCATGACGTGACGTGTCACATGACTTGTCAACGCCAGTTGCCGCGGGGTGTGTAAGTATTGTTTGGTGGCAGTTCTTTTGCATTCCAGACTTCCCTTCGTTCTGGAGAGTCACGACTTCTTCTGTGTGTGTTTAAACCTAGTCCTCAGCAAGTCCGCGCAGTCCGCAATTCAGAAGTCAGGAGTAGTTTGTCATTCCATGTCAGTCCCAATTCCTTTCAATTCCTTGTCCAGCTATGTCCAGCTCTCGATTATTCCAGATGTGGTTTCTTCCGAGTTTCTTGGCACGGTACTGCAGTACTGGGTACGTAGAATTACCATGAATTACCTCATTGTTTCTTTTTGCGTTTCCCATTGCTTGCTGCTCCCTTGCAAATGATTGCATGTTCGAACTTACTTCCGTAGTCTTTGGGACTCCCAAAAATCGTAGCAAGCCAAATTTTCAAATCTTTCAACCTCTGAAATGAATCAAATTGTAACGGACAAGCGGCATGAAGCCAATATGAAGTAGATTGAAGTAGTAATAAATAGTAATAAGTAATATGAAGTCACAAAATGTCAAAGCACAACTCAAATGCTTTTCCTCAAAGCAGCTGCACAGCAGTGAGGTGAAGACTCGTGCCTACTGCAAGCAAAGCGGTCTTGTTTACATCATTTTGCATCGGTTTGAAATGTTTTGGAGGGTGAACGAGAACGAACAATACGAACAAGGAGAAAAGATGATAAACGAAACAAAGAATCATCCATGATCATTGCTTGTACATCCTCACCTTCAAGTGCTGTGCAGAGGACAGCTCAATGCCAGGACATACACTCACGCAGAGATTCATCCAGCAATGATCTTCGGTGTTTGCGCTTGGAAGCTCAGAGTTCTCGGAATTCTGGGAGATGGTGAAGGAAGGATTCAATCAGGATCGTACCAGGATGTATGAGGCGTGACAGACTGTCGGCCGAGGTTGTTTGCACTTCAGAATTAGCTTTCAACTTCGGAAAATGAATACCTTCTCCGATTCTTGTTTCTTGCGGAATCAAGCATTTAATGTCCAGATTTCGACATTGTCCAGACTCCAGACTCTATGTTTGTTGAATGAATGAAGCAATACTAGCGCAGCGGATAAGTGGTTTCAGTCAAAGAAGCGTGCATTTCGCTTGGAAGACGAGACTCTGAGACACATCCAGACACCATGCGGAGTGATTTGTCCAAGTGAACACAGTCAGTGGGAAACCATGAGAAACCTGTCCCAGGCATCGATCATTCCCTTCCCAGACCACAACATGAGCCCCAGGCGCTGATCGCTTGGGACGTGACATGACCATGGGGTTTCTTGTCAGAATATTATATAATATTATGTTTTATTTATATATATAATTATATATATATATACACAGTAGTCTGTGGTTTGCATTGTTTAGTGACCTCCCAGCTGACCTCGTGGCTTTGACAGCACCTTTTCCCTTGGCTTTGTTCCATTCACTCTTTAGTTCATAGTGTGACACCTTCACTTCCCGGGAGTTGCAGTTGGATTAAAATTGCCGAAGCAGTGCCCAGAGCCAAACGTTTTGGTGAAGTATATGCCAAAATCATCTCAAAACTACCCTTGCAGACGATATTTGACGGATGCTAATTGCTGAGACATCGCGGGTGCCGAAGGAATGTCTTCCAATCTGCGATGGGGAAGCAAGCCATTGGAGTCTTTGGAACCAATTTCTACTCGCGAATGGACACGTGGGGTCCCCTGAAGAGTGGACCATCAAGGTGCTTCACATCGCTGATCCTTTGAGATTCGTTAACCACAAACGATCAGACGCCTAAAGATCCTCCAGCAATCACGAACATATTTGCTCTACACGTGTCTTACTTGCATCTACACGTGTCTTACTTGCAGAATCTGACAGACCTACATGATCCCACCTAGATGTATGACATTGTATGACCATATTCAGCCGTATTCATGTTTTGTTTCTTCGGAGGAAGCTGCGGAGATGCATCCATTCTTTGAAAAAGATTTTATATGTTCTATTCTGCAATCATCATCCACCAAGGGTTCATGGAAAGAAGCAGTTGAGGGAGTGAGATGGAGCGAGCACATTGTACTTGGCACACAGGCAGGCAATGATCGGATGTGGAGTGAAGCGACACACGCGACGGTCTTTCTCACTGTAGGCATCATGAACTTGCCGGATGCAATATAGAATACAGAACGGGATAAGTATTTGGCCAAGTCGCACAGACATTGAATGTGAGAATAAGACACACATCCACTATTGTGGCCTATCTCCCTCGTAGTCATACATGTGGCTGCATCCTACCCTGCGAAAAACGCTGAAACATGCAGCAAGCTGCTGCACACACCTCACGTTTCAATGTTTTGAATATTTTGAGTTTCTAGTTAATCATTTCATTATGCATGCTTTCAGACAGCAGCCGCGCACGCATTCCAACCAAGAGCAGGTTTGTGTAGGCAACATGTACTTTGCTTGTTGGATGATGTTGGATGGTATTTGAATGATGGTTCAATGTGTCTACCTGTTTGATCATGTTTGTACATTCCAGAATATTCTGGACGGCTTCAGAGGATCAGATTCATCTCCAAGGTTCGCGTGTGTCATGTGCTACCCAATGAAACCATTCGCGGGGGCCTCAAGGCGCTCACAACAAAGAGCGCCGGAGCTGCATGGTGACATGGCATGACATGACATGAACGTGCATGACATGACATGACATGGCCAACAGGACATCAACATGGCTTCCAGATGCTTTTGCAGAACGTTGTGCAAGTCTTGTTGTCATGCCAAAAATTGGTTGCCCCATGTTGCTACATTGCCAGTAGCACCTTTTGACCTTGATTCTGTTGCGGGTGTGTTTGAATGAAATCGTTGTTTGAACCGCTTCCATCTGTGAGGTTGGCACGCGCTCGATGAACTACTTGCGCTTCAGAGAAATGCCTGCTGGAGTGACTAAGACACAATGGGTGCTTCATAGAGCCATGAACTGTGAACTCATGGAGAAAGGATGAGTTTTCGCATCTTTATCAGGGCACCTTTGGCTAGAAGCTAGAGCCTGGGATCGTCCAGCACAACACTTGGAGATACTTTGAGCATCTGTAGCCTTATTTATCTTATTTGGAACCTTTTGGAAGCTTCTTTATGAGGGCCAAGCTTCATCCTGAATTCTCCAAACTGCCGAACCATTCTCCTTCAAACTTCCTGAACACCATGATTTCCCAAAAGGCTTTCAAACTCTGCCGGTTTCGAACTCTCCCCCAATTGCAAACATTGCAGAAAAACCGCCAGGTTTCAGTCTCCCAACGCTGCAGCAGGGATGTTGATGAAACGATGCCAATCATGTCCAATCATGCTATGTTTTTGAAAGATGACTCAATACGCAAGTTTTGCCCGTCGGTGTGAAACAAAGGTCAACACAATCGTGTTCATCATGTGCTACACAGGCTCTGAGTGAGGTTGATGTGAACGAGAGGCGGAGGTAAATAGATTAGATTGGATTAGATCTAGAATAGATTGTTACTATATTGGATTGGATGGATGGACGGACGGAGATAGAGTGTGAGAGTGTGAGAGTGTGATTTTTCGGACCCAAATGAAGCTTCATGCTGCATACCAAATCTTGGCATGCTTTCTATTTTATTTGGAAACAGTCCAAGCATGAATCCACTCATACCAGCTGAAAGTTTGTGGACTACGGGGCGTTTGTTTGTTCCAAGGAAAGAGTGCCAGAGTATGTTTTTGTCTTTCTGGTTGCTTGCTAGACAGGATCCAAGAAAATCTAAGATGTCAGTAGAATCATTCGAAATCATTTTGGGAAATTGTTCATCAAAAGATGCGATGGGTATAGATAAACACCCTGCATACTAGCGACTTGGCTGCCATGCAATCAGCATCGTTTGACGAATTGTGAGCCAAACACCTGCACTCTGCAGCATTTGACATGTCGTGACTGCCTGTCAGGCTACAATCAGGAAGATTCCCTGATGTTGAGCAGGCATCTCAGGCTGTCGGTTGATTGTGCAAACACACGTGGGAGCAATGAAAACCTTTGTGCAACACGTTGTGGTGCCATCAGGAAGAACAATGAGTACTCAAGCAACACACACACAGTAAGTTACATTTGAAAAAAAAAACATTTCAAAAAAGCAATGCGGATATAATTGCCTCTTCATCCTAGTGCTATGAGAAGTGATCCTACGCACCAAGGTCAATCTTCTGTGGATCGTGGCTTTATGAGAGCCGTCTCATATAGATGCTACGCCGCAGAGGACTAGTCCTACTTTGAGCATTCAATGTCACGTATGATCGGTTACACTCCATGCATCTCCATACAATGTGGACCTATGGGCACTCTCCACAGATCTCAGCAACTCGTTGTCAATGTGCCCGCGCTGCTGGTTCTTTGTTCTTTGCCTTCCAAGCGAGAGGGAAGTCTTTGGCAGCAGTTGAAAAATTGAAGAGCCTGATAGATCTAGTGCACCATCCTGCAAGTATGACGTTTTTTTGTCTCTTGAAGGAATTATGTTTCTTAGATTGTCAGTTCCCCTATATATGAGTTTCCGTTACAACAAAGACTACGCGAGTTTGTGCTTTGGGCAGTTTGCGGCCACGCGGGGTGTTTGTGCATTCCTGTGTGGTACATTTGTGATTTTGGATGATACTGGATGATACTGGTATGTTCTTTATTTGCACATGTTCCCTGCGTTTTGTAGTTGATAGATTTTCTTGTGTGCATACCCCCAACCCATGAAGAGAATGAAAAAGAGAATTCAGCAAAGAAGGAGCTACGGGAAGGAAGCGGAAAGGGTCCCAAACACGCACAGTAATGGCAATGGCGGCGCTTTGACGACCATCATCTAACCATTCCAACCAGTAACCGTCCAATCTATAAAATAGGAGAAGTGGAATTTCATTAGAATTGGCATGATTGATGGCAGCTTCCGAATCAGGACATCAAGACCAAACATTCGGCTACAAAGTGGAAGAGACCAAACAGAACGCAACAAAATAGCACAAAATAAGCGTCGAGCGATTCATAGTGCAGGGCTCTTCTTTTGTTAACCACTCGCATCCATCCGGAAACCACCATATAAACACCAAAGAACACACGTTGTGTGGTTCATGTTGTGCAGTTCTGGCTGTCACTTTCTCTAACCTTTCTCACTATCCATCCGTAGCCTGTCAAAACCAGCAAGACCATAAAACCAACACCAACCACTCTCAACCATCAAAACAATGAGAATAAACCAGCCCGAATGGCAGCTGCACTATCAGAGTTGCCTTCACTATCAGAGTTGTTGCCTTCAGATTCCTGAATCGAACTGAAGAACAGAATGACATTTGGTAATTTGGTAGCAAAAATGCGTGTGCCAAAAAGATAACTTGCGCCATGAACGTCAGTGATTACACTTGAATGTCGGACCTGGATGAAAGAAATCATTTCGTAGCAAGCCAATATTCGCCATCCAAAGCGCTCAGCAAGAACCCCAAAAGCATTTGCAACAATGGGAGGAATTCAATCTGCCTTCAGGCTTAACAGCACAGCGTACCTGCTCCCGTCATTCCTTGTCAGTAAGTCGTTGTGTCAAAGTTCTAAACGAACTGTGTAGGAGAAGTTTGATGGAAGGAAGCCGGTAGATCGGCTGCTTGGTGAGAACAGATTTTGTCGCGGTTTCTATTGGTTTCTCAGTTTCTGTATGTTTGTGTGTAACAGACATGTCTAAAGCCCAACAGCTCCAGTGCTTGTCATATCTTGTCATTGTTCTTGTCATTTTCCTCCTTTTCAGGTCCTTTTCTATCCTTGTCTTAGGTTCTGCAATCCTTCACACTTCAGAACCGCCGGCCTGAAGATTTCCCTGAGCCCAAGAACTCAGAAAGGGGGCAGGCACTGGGGCTCTATCCACCAGGCGACTCCTTGGAGCGCACTAGCAGTCTTGATATATCTTGATCGTCGCTGCGATGGGGCCACTCTGATCAGTGCAGTTTCATTTTGATCATTTTAAAATTAATATCTCACTGTAGGGTATGCAGGGCAGGAAGCAAAGAACACCTCAACTCAGGGGAGGCCCTACAAAGAAGTCCGAAATCAGCTAACTCCATGATGGAATATTTGAGGATAATATAGGATGGTGTATAATATAAATAAATGAAAATCTTGTCCAGTTGTACATGGATCCACCCACATCATGTGCATCATCTGCTACCGCCCTTATCTACTCAAGGGCGCCCTTCAGCGAAGGAAATAGCCTGATCCAAGGTGGTGTACCGCTGGCGCTGGCTCCTGAGCTTGCGCTCCTGCCGCGCCGTGCTGCGCTGCTGCGCTGGGCCTTGCACCAACGGTGGTGCTGGCTCCTTCATCCTGCTGCTCCAGCAGGTGATCCACGACATTGAGCACAACTACCAGAAGGTATCCTGAAGTTGCACTATGGCATCGGGCACCAGCAATGGAACCTTGGAATGTGACCGGTTTGGGGTCCCGCAATATGGAGGACAACCGGAGTTGTTTGAAGAGTATCAGGAAAGATGTTGGGATTTGTTTCATGGGCGAGAGGGTCAAGATCACCTTCAAATAGCAACACCCCTTCACTTGAGGGCCAACTTGACAGGTTCAGCATATGAAGCCGTCCGCAAGTTAGGCCATGAGGACCTGAGGACAAAAACCAGTGAAGGGAAGGCGACCGAGAAAGGCCTCAAGTTGTTGCTCCAGACCTTGAAGGAGAACATCGCTGTCGAGCAGCCTGTGCGTTTGAATGAGCTCTTTTTGAAGTGCTTCTACTCACCGCAGGTGTGGCGTCGGTCTGGCGAAACTATGGCCCAGTACATTGTGAGACGAGAGCAGGACTTTGCTCGGCTGAAAGAGGCATCACAGGAGACGCAGGGTTGCTCTTCAGTGGATTAGATCTTCGAGAACAACAAGCAGTCCTGGCCTCTGTGGGAAACGAGTATGATATGAAGAAGGTCTCACATGCCCTGAGGATCCAATATCCCAATGTGATTCCAAGGCCCGTCATGAGACGTGATCTACTTGGTGCTGGCCGTGCAGCTGCAACCAGTGTTCACTCCAAGCTGCGATTCAAGGGGTCCCAGAAGATCAAGCAGGTTCTTGCGGTCGACGACATTGGCGACGATGAGAACGTCCCTGAGGATGACGAAGCCTTTGTGGAAGGCGAGTTCCCTGACGATGACGATGAGTCTGAGGGTGTCTATGTGACGTACAGTGAAGATGAGACCCTTGATGCTCTTCTCCAGGAGATTCCATGGGACAATGCTGAGGACAATCAGTTGGCCGAAGCCTATGCAACTGTGGCTCAGCATAGGATGCAGAAACGAAACAACCAAGGATCTCCACGGAAGAGCGCTTCGGGATCTTCAACTATGACTGTGCCCTTCAAGGCTCAGGGGGACTTCAGCTTCGACCAGAAAGCACGAGATCAACGTGCTCGGGCTACCAACTTTCTGAAGTCTGTGACGCAGTGCACAGCTTGCCTGCAGAGAGGCCACTGGGTAGGAGATCCAGAATGCCCCAAGGGAAAAGGGAAGAGCAAAGGCAAGTTGATGCCGAAGAAGAAGCCCGTAGCATCTGCCGCCAAGAAGAAGACTCAGCAACCTGCCAATTTCTTTGTTTTGCATGAGGAGATCCAGTCTGAGGGCGAGGGTGACATCCAGATTGTCTATGACTCTGCCCCTGATGATGGAAACTATAAGCTGGACTCCCACGGGTATTTTGCTTGTTTGGATTCTGGGAACCACTATGAGATTGAGCCCAACGACGCTACTGCCGAGAACTCCGGCAACTTCCCAGCAGCTCAGGCCATTTTGGCCGTTGGAGAGAGCACCAATCGTTTCACTGATTCTTTTTCATGTGAGGACGTGCAGATTTCTCCCGTGAAGGTCCACTCCGTCCTCATGGTTTTGAAGCTTGACAAGGACAACGAATTGTGTGAGCACAGCGTGTACTTTGGTGGTGACGAGAAGTACTACCACCGCAGTGCCAATGGATACACCAGGCATGTGACTTGCCAAGATTTGTCATGTGCCAAAACTGTGATCAAGGCCAGCAGGCGCTACAATGTGGAGATGTGGAAATACCTGGTGATCATTGCCCTCACAACCAAATGGGGCAGAGCTGCTCGTTCCAGAGAGTTGGCTCGCACAATTGGCAGACTGTCAATTGCTGCTGCTGCTGAGGCTGAGGCGGTTGAACCCCGGGTGCCCCGCCAACTGCCTGTTGGTAGGGCGCCACAGTCCCCCTCAGGATCCATTTGGACTTATGTGGATCAGGCCTCTGATTGGAGTTACCAGAGTGCCAGCCCAGCACCTGCATCACCATGGACTGTGGCCTCTTCACATGGCCAACCACCGAAAGACCTGAAGGCCAAGATCGTCTACGATGGAGCACATCCAGATCGTGCCTGGCTCTATGGAGTTCTCCTCTGCATGGATCAAGAGCTGCCTCCAGTCCCTCAATTGGTGGGAGAGGACATGGCCATCCTTCAGCCACTGCCTGCTGATGATTCTTTGGTTGGTCATGGCGCCCTGGCTGGACGCGCATACCTCGAGGTGGCATCTGTTCCTGAATGTGAATGGTTCTGCAGAGCAACTTTGCTCCATGCCCTGGCCAATCAGCCCATGCGTCCGGAAGTCTTCCGCTTTGCCTTCTACCTGTATGGACGTGTGAAGCTGACGAGATCTGCTGCTGTCCGGATGATGAAAGGTGATTCAAGATCCGTCTTGAAACGAACTGCAGATCCCTCTGCAATGGAAGCTTCACGCTGCATTCAAGTTCCACTGCAAACTTTGGAAAATGATCCTCTTCATCTTGAACCACACTTCTGTGATGTGATGATGGTGGAGGATGCCAATGACTGCAACGACCATGAGAAGCCTTCCGGATCAGCAGAGCCTGCAGCTGATCGAACTGTGCCTGAAGAGATGAGTTACCTCTTGCAGGACGAGGAATCACCTGGACTTGCCATCTTGGATTCCGGCTGCACCAGAACTATGCATGGCCGACTTTGGGCTGAACGCTTTGAGGAGAAACTCAAGGAGCAGGGCAAGCGTCCAAAGATCCAGAGGAAGAAGCAGATCTTCCGTGGAGTTGGTGGCCAGACTCAATCTGAGTGCGTCAAGGCCTTTCCCATCACTCTTGGTGGCGTGCCTGGCGAGATCTTTTCAGCCGAGACTGAAGGCAGTGTGCCATTGCTGATCTCGCGACCCTTCATGGAAAAGTTGTCGACGGTCCTGGACTTGAGCCGCGGCACTGTGTCATTTGAGGCCATTGGAGTTTACAACTTGCCTCTTCTGAAGACATCCAAGGGTCACCTCGCCGTGGATTTGCTGGCATCTCAACCTCCTGACCAACCCTTTGCTTTGGGTCCCAGCAACAAGGACGAGGAGCACGATGGCTACACTTCAGTGAGCCCTGGCACATCACCAAAGAGCGAGAAGTCATCCTGGCCTCCAGAAGCATATGAGCTTCCTGACGACGCTCGCAGTAGCGATCGTGGTGATCATCAGTTCCATGATGAGATCGAGGAGGATTACTTCGAGCATCTGAGAGCCCAGATCAAGCAGCTCTTTGCTGGTCAAATGGGCCTGACATTGGCCGCTGTTGTGATTGGCATGCAGGTCGCAACTCCATTGGATTCATCTTCATCTTCCTGGGATGCTGGAACTTCTGCTGGCGTCAAATGGATGAATCGCGACATGCAAGTGGAGGACCCCTACCTCACTGTCATCACACATCCTTGTGGGCCCTGGGGATCTTGGAGCAGGTTCAACATTGAACGTGGTGGCTCAGCTGCCGAAACTGTCCTGGCCAAGAGGGAGGAGAACAGACCAGTCCTGAAGACTGTGAACAAGGTGATCAAGCAACGTCTCAAGGCAAAACGACATGTCTTTGTCGAACAACCATGGGGGTCGGCATCATTGAACGAGCCAGGGATGGAGGATGTTCGCAACCTCATCGAGAATGGAGAGCTCATCATGATCAAGGTCGACGGCTGCATGGTTGGCTATCAAGATGCCGAGAGCGGCTTGCCTCACCAGAAGTCCTCCTACTACCTCACCTCCATGCTTGCGGCTGAGAGTGTTTTCTCCAATCATCTTTGTGATGGAAGCCACAAGCATCAGCCTCTTGAGGGTGCAAACTGCTATGGACCACGGACTGCACAAGCTGCTGAATGGCCCCAGCGTTTGAACTGGATGGTTCTTGAGGCCGTGATTCAGCAAGCTGTAGTCGAATCTACTGCGACAGTGAATGTGCATGAGGCATTTCCTGCACAAGTGCGTGCAATTCAAGATCAACAACAAGGATCCAACAAGAGGCCAAAGAGGAAAGGACGGGTGCTTACTTTGTCAGCCCCTCAGCAAGCCCCACCGGTCTACTTGAGACCTCAAGCTCCAGAAGATCCAGTCCCACAACTTGATGATGTACCAGCACATGAAGATGATTCAAGTTTCCGAGCTGCGAGTGCATCTGCGCTCGAGCCTGTGCTGTCCGAGAACGAGAGCATCAGGCGCCATGAATGGCTTCAAGTTGATCCACAGCTCCGAAAGATTCTACGAGATCTACATGTGAATTTCGGCCACCCAACATGCTCAACTTTGCAGAGAATTCTGAGGCGTCAGAACGCCAAACCTGAGGCCATCAAGGCCGCTGGTCTGATGAGCTGTGATGCCTGTGGCGAGACGATTCGCCGTCGACGACCCAAACCAGTTCGACTGCCAAACCGCTATGAGTTCAACCGGCACATCATGGCCGATACTATGTTCACCAAGGATGCCAAGGGGATCACATATGCCTTCCTGAACGTCATTGATGACGCTACAGGCTTCCAGATGGTTAGCTGTTTGGGCGAGCTCAAGGGTGTCCCTGCTGCTCAGGTCATCCTGCGACATCTCACTGCAAGTTGGAGCTCATGGGCTGGACTTCCAACCTCAATGCAAGTTGATCGAGGCAAGGAGTACCTTGCTGAGTTTGCCAACTACCTCCGACAATTTGGTGTCGAGCAGGAGGTGATGCCATTGGAAGCACCATGGAAAGGTGGAAAATGCGAACGTGCTGGAGGCCTATGGAAAGACCTTTTCTACAAGACTGTGATTGACTCTCAGATCGAGGGCCTCAGCGACGTGATTCTGGCTACGAGCATTGTGACTCAGACCAGAAACTCCTTTCCAAGGTTCAATGGCTACAGCCCCATGCAATGGGTACTTGGAGTTGGAGATCTCAGACTTCCAGGCGCTTTGCTGGATGATGGGAATGACCCCAACCTTGAGGTTTTGGAAGCTTCACAGAACCCCCACAGCGAGATGGCCAGAACCCTAGCTGTGCGAGAAGCCGCCAGAGTTGCCCAGATCAAGATGGACACAGATGCCCGAGTGAGGAGAGCTCTTTTGCGACAATCCACTCCTACTCGTGGACCATTTCCAGTTGGAGCCTACGTCTACTTTTTCAAGGCGCAGAGGCCAAGAGATGATCAGCGAAATTACCGCGGTTTGGACCTGCAAGAGTCATCGGAGTTGAGCTTCGAAATCCAAGACGGTTGGAAGATGATGACCCTGCAATGGATGGTGGACAGCCCCATTCGTACTGGCTTCGATATGGCCCTGCTGTGATTCTGGCAACTGGCGAGCAACTGAGGTTTGCAAGTGAAGATGAGCTGCTGGCAGCACATTACGTGCCCCATTACGCCGTGCAGCCTGATCAAGTTCGAGGAGCTCGGCAGTACTTGGATGTGAGGTCCCATACCAGGCCATTTGGTGAAATGCCACACCATGGACTTCCTGATGGGCCCCTCCCTGAAATCCAAGAGGGTGATGAAGACACAGTGATGGAGGTGCCAGCTGGCGACACTCCTGGTCAACATCTCCCTTCTGCTGCTTCTGGTGCAATGCATGCACCTCAACAACCTCAACTTGAACAACCACCTGCTCAACCTGCTCAATTGCCACTCCATGCGAGCCCGTCGCACAGACGACAGAGAACTGAACCTGAACCAGCACTCGAACCAGTTCCACCAACACCCAGAACAATTGAAATTCAACATCAACTGCAAGAAGCAACAACACAAGAGAGCATGCGAGGTGCCGAGGCCCTCCCCTCTGCTCTTCCTGATTCATTGCAACCACAACCTTCTCCATTGCCACTGGACTTTCAGCAATCTCCACAAACACCACTGAACACAGCCATGAACAATCCTGATCGGCTTGATGGGCTAGGACCTTCCAGAACGAGAAGCCATATTGGGCGTTCCTCTGTTTCTGGTCCCTACCTGGCCGAGGAGGACATGATCCCTGCGGAGACCTTTGGCATCACCGAAGATGAAGATTGGCAAGTCATTTGCCCAGGCATGGAAGACTCCATTAGACGCCTGAGACTTCAAGAACTTCTTTCAGAATCAGAAGCTGACGAGTTCGACAGCTACATCCTGATCGATGCCAACCCCGCTGAGGCCTTTTTGACTGGCCGAGCTGTGAGGTCCGAGATCAACCTGAAAGACCTCAACCCTGCCGAGAGAGAGCTCTTTGACAAGGCCATGGCAAAGGAATGGGAATCATGGATGAAGTTCAATGCTGTGGAGGTCCTCTCTGAGGAACAAGTGGCAGCTCTGCCACAGGATGCTGAAGTGATTGGAACTCGTTGGGTTCATGTTGACAAGAACCGCAAAACCAGGATGATGCTGATGGCTACATCCAAGAAAACCAAGAAGACAAAGGAGCAGATCGATCGTGAACACCCGCTGGCTGCAAAGTCTCGCATTGTGGTCCAAGGGAACCAAGAGTGCGACACTGGAATCCGATCTGACTCTCCTACGGCTTCACTTTTGGGTTTCAATTTGGTTTGCGTTGTTGCGGTGATTCATGGATGGTTGGTGAAATCGTATGATGCTTCGACTGCCTACCTCCAGGCCAAGGGCATCGCAAGACTTTTTGATCCTGCGACCACCAAGACCACCTCCTCCAGGAATCAGCATCCATGACCTCTTCAGAGCCAAGGGCAGTATCTATGGAACTAAGGATGCTGGAAGATCGTGGTGGATAAAGCTTCTACATGATGCTAAAGTTGAAGGATGGATTCACTCAAAGATTGAAGCTGCTCTCTTCTTCCTGTACGAAGGGGATGTTTTGGTAGGTGTCATGGTGACCCACGTTGACGACCTCTTTGTCTGTGGCAGCGGCTCCAAGTACGAGACTGCCATGAAGAATTTGACTGAGAAGCTGCATTTGAAGGAGAATTCCGGGTCCTTCAAGGTTTGTGGAAAGAACGTGACACAGTCCAAGGATGGCACCATCACTTTGGACCAAAAGGAGATGATTGAAGTTTTGGAGTACCAGCTGATTTCGAAAGACCGGCGAACAAAGCCAAACTTGCCGCTCACTGAGGCCGAGAAGACCCAGTTCAGAGGCCTGGTGGGATCAACTGGCTGGATTACCCGCCAAACACGACCTGATGTCTTGGTCAATGTGAGCATGGCTGCTCAAACAATGGGCAATCCAACTGTGCGAGATGTTTTGGATTTGAACAAGGGCCCCAAGATGCTCAAGGAGTCTGTGGACGCCGTCTGGTCCTTCAAGCCCTCCGAAATCAATCTGACCAACTGTGTGGTCTTTACCTGTGCCGACAGCTCCTTTGCCAACGTGAATGGACTGAAATCCCAGTGTGGATACATCGTGGGTCTAAGCCTTGGCTCGCTACCCCAAGGAGACCCCACGCCAGTGCTGATTTTAGAAACCAATTCAAGTTCAATCAAGCGAGTTTGCTGCTCCACCTTGGCAGCCGAATCCAATGCCGTGCTGATGGGCGTGGAAGCTGCTGACTATGTGCGCTCCATTCTGGTCGAGATGACAAATCCTGGTGTCAGCCTGAGAAACCTTGAAGGTGAGTTCGTGAAACGACCTCTGCTGGTCTTCACTGACGCCAAGAGTTTGGAGGCGACAGTTTCAAAGGATGCTGGGCAACCGAGTGACAAGAGAGTGAAGATCCTGGTCTCACAGATCAAGGAGATTCTGAACGAAGGACGAAGCCCCGAAGAAGGATCCACAGCTATCCACTGGTGCGACACGTCGCAGAGGTCGCCGATGTGCTGACCAAGCTGGGCTGTGAAAGGGAGCTCCTCCTGGACATTTTGTCACGAGGTGTCTGGCAGTTGGAGCCGAGTGATATCGCCAAAGCCAAGAAGGAACGAATTCGCATGGACCGCCAACTTAGGAAGTACAGAGCAAAGTGCACTGATGAGGGTGAGGACGGGTGAAAATCTTGTCCAGTTGTACATGGATCCACCCACATCATGTGCATCATCTGCTACCGCCCTTATCTACTCAAGGGCGCCCTTCAGCGAAGGAAATAGNTCATGTGCATCATCTGCTACCGCCCTTATCTACTCAAGGGCGCCCTTCAGCGAAGGAAATAGGTGCTGCTGTTCCGCCACGCCGCTGGTTGGAATTTGAATAATTATATATATATATAAATATAAATATAAATATAAATTATCAGCACCCCTTTAGGGCCCCGAAACAGGGGGGGACGTTGTCTAAATGTAACGGGCTATTTCTCATACCCCCCCCATCAAATTTAAATGTATTTACGGGTTCTGATAGGTCCCCCTACGTCAAAAAACAGGCTACGGTGAGATTACATTTTTGCCTTCGGAAAGGGGG
>BGPT01001417.1:62391-75379 GCA_003297045.1 Symbiodinium sp. clade C Y103 | reverse complement strand
AAAGTGCTCAAACAAGACAGTGAAAGATACAATAAACTCATGTAACCATCATATACCTGAGGTTCATGATTCCTTGCAGAAAGTCCTCAAATAAGAGTAGAAGATATAATGAACACATGTAGCCATCATATACCTGAGGTCCATAATTCCTTGCAGAAAGTCCTCAAATAAGACAGTAAAAGATACAATAAACGCATGTAGCCATCTCTTACCTGAGGTCCATAATTCCTTGCAGAAGGTGCTCAAACAAGACAGTAAAAGATGTAATAAACTCATGTTTGTGGCTTCAGGTACGGATGTAATTGGTTTCAGGTAGATTTCAACTATATCTTGAATGTAAACATACGTAGAGGTACATTTGAGGTACACTTGAGATACTTTTGAGGTACGTTTGAGGTCATATAGTTGCAATTATGACCTCAGTTTTATGACCGGCTACATGACTTTATTGTGTCTTTTGTTGTCTTGTATGAGGACTTTCTGCAAGGAATTATGGACCTCAGGTATATGTTTTTTATGACCTTCTTCTACATATCAATTTTCATTTTTTTGGGATTCAAAGATTTTCCCAAAATTTGCAAGAGATTATGTACCTCAACTGCCTCTATATTACATGTTGAAATGATAGAAAAAATGTAGAATATTACGAAAGCCAGCCGAAGGCCTGGGCTGAGTATAGGTATAAGCGAAGCGAAGCGAAGCTAATCTGGGGGGTGTGGGGNNNAGAGCTCAAAAACAGGTGCCTGGAATTTTCGTTTTTCGGAGCTTGAAAGGGAAGCTCCATTTTGGGCACTTTTTGGCTTTTTTTGGTTGATTTTTGGCGCTTTTCATCGGGTTTCAAAGGCCAAAACACTGTAATTTACAGTGTTTTTGTGCTTTTGGCATGGAAAAATTACTTCTTGCAACATGCTGAAAACTGCGTANNNTACCGTGGTTTTAGGCTCCCGAAGCGCAAAAAACATCGGTATTTACAGTGTTTTTTGCTCCGAGACTCGTCAAAAAACACGAAAACACCACCTATCTGATCATTTTTTGGCTCTAAAAAATGGATGTAAAAAACATGCAGCAACAACAACAACAACAACAACAACAACAACAAGAAGAAGAAGAACAAGAACAAGAACAAGAACAGGACCAGGAACAGGAACAGGAACAGGAACAGGAACAGGAACAAGAACAGGAACAAGAACAACAACAACAACAACAACAACAACAACAACAACTACTACTACTACTACTACTACTGCGTCTAAAAGTATTTCGGTGTAAAGATGTTTGTGTGTAAACGGGTCTGTGTGTAAAAGCCTCTGTGTGTAAAAGCCTCTGTGTGTAAAAGCCTCTGTGTGTAAAAGCGTCTGTGGGTAAAAGTGTTTCTGCGTAGAGATGTTTGTGTGTAAACGGGCCTGTGTGTAAAAGTGTTTGTGTGTGAAAGGGTCTGTGTGAAAAAGCATGTGTGTGGGTAAACCGGCCTGTGTGTAAAAGGGTCTGCGTGTAAAAGCGTCNGGGTCTGTGTGAAAAAGCATGTGTGTGGGTAAACCGGCCTGTGTGTAAAAGGGTCTGCGTGTAAAAGCGTCTGTGTGTAAAAGCATTTCTGTGTAAAGGTGTTTGTGCGTAAAAGGGTCTGTGTGTAAAAGGGTCTGTGTGTAAAAGCGTCTGTGTGTAAAGGCGTCTGTGTGTGAAAGGGTCTGTGTGTAAAAGGGTCTGTGTGTAAAAGCGTCTGTGTGGAAAGGCGTCTGTGCGTAAAAGGGTCTGTGTGTAAAAGCGTCTCTGTGTGAAGATGTTTGTGTGTAAAAGGGTCTGTGTGTAAAAGTGTTCCTGTGTAAAGATGTTTGTTTGTAAAAGGGTCTGTGTGTAAAAATTTTTGTGTGTTAAAGGGTCTGTGTAAAAGCGTCTGTGTGTAAAAGCGTCTGTGCGTAAAAACTTTTGTGTGTAGTGTAAAAGGGTCTCTGTGTAAAAGCGTCTCTGTGTANAAAAGTGTCTGTGTGTAAAGAGCATACAGTGCAAAGAAAAAAACGCCGCCTGAGCATTTGTTTGGAGGCTGGCTTTCGTCCCCCCCCTTCTCAGGTATGAAGGTTTACAAGCATATAGGGGTCCTACTAGTACAAATACAAACTTTCATTTTACATTTTTGGTTTTATGCAAGTCCGAAGCTATTTGAAGACCTTTATGCCATCATTTTACATTTTTGTTTACATTTCTTGCATTTTTGTTGTCCGTTTTTTCAAACATGTAATCTTACATTTAAAGGTCCCCTCAAAAAAAAAACCAGGGGACCTTTAAATGCCGGGATTACATATATACGTGGAAAATTTGTTTATTGAAATCTTACATTTACAACGTCCCGCCCCCAAAATGAGGTTATTATTGCCCGTTACATTTAGACAACGTCCCCCCCTGCTAAACGGGTGGTGATTATATATATATATACACACACACATTTGTTTGATTTTGTTTCTGAAAGTATTGCCAAGAAAGTTTGTTAGCTTTCACACACTTCAAGATCTCCGATGTGTTTTGCTCACCAAACGGGTGCAGGCGCTGTTATAGCATGTGATAACATTATTTTCTTATTGAGGCATATTTCGCACAGGCTGCTGCATTTCTTGGATTGATGATCTTGCCAAGCTGCTGCTCAGGGCCATTGAAGGATTCTCTTTGTCTGGGATGTCTTGATTCTTGATTTTGTTTGGGGACTATGGATACTATGGATGGTTGGGATTTTCAGAATACGACCAGGAACATGACATGTGATGGATTTGTACAGCACCCAGCGACATTCCATGTCATGAGGCTGCTTGATGATTGTAGAGTGCGCGCTAAGGTTCCTACGAAAACTTGGATCATGATGGTCTGGCTGTGCCAGCAGGTGGACGCGTTCTAGGTGCGGATGGTGCGGGCAATAAGTGGTGACTGATAGCTCGGTTTTTCTGAAGGCTGTGTGGGACCCTGTTTTGTCGCTTTCTTCACCTCTCAAGATTTGGGTCAAGAGACAGAGCAGGTGCAACGCCATTGGTGTTTTACTTGACTTCAAAATATTGCAGACAACAAAGAACGACCTGTGAAAAAGGAACACAATGTATTGAACCAGCGCCATTCGCCCAATCAAAACAAGGCAAGATGTCGACGATCAGAATACAGAAGACTACCGATTGCAACGGTCCAGTTTATACTATCTACATACATTATATACAGCAAAGTCTAAAGTCTAAGTGAGTCTTGGATTCAACTGGAGTAGTAGGATCTCAGTATCACGGACAAGAGACAGCATGCTGCAGATAGTGACTTTAGTCTCACACTCTTTAACCCATTCTATATCATTCTATCCTCCGTGGTTTAATCACGTTTATCCATTTTACAGCATATTCTAAAGTTGAAATGCTTTGCAGCCTCAGCAGTTCTTGGCATCGCGACCCGCTTGCTCCTAGCGCAGGTGATGACGTACTGATTGGGCGCACATCAACACTTCCCCCAGACATGCAAAGCTGCTTGGAGGAAATATGAAAAAAACTGCTAGTCCAGATTCAAGGTGATGCAAGACGATCTGAAAGAAAACAACTATTGCTGCTGTTGTTTTTCTTCTCCTGTTTCGTTTGAATTGATACGGATTGATGTGAAGGAAGAGAGGAAACATTGTAAAAGTAGCAAAAACATCAACCAGTGTCGTAGATTCGTGTTGATCAGGGGATGATGGAGTGGGTCCACAAGAGTATGAGTTCAAGGACACTCAGCCCTTCTCAGCCCTGCAATTGAGTTGCTACACCAAGCGCTATTTTGCAACGAATTGCCGCGCCTGTGGCACTGAATTTTGAATTTCTGAGAGGACAACTCCATTCTTTGCCGAACAGCTGAAACTGGTGTCGTGGACCAGGTGATGGTGAGTCTCAACAAAGATGGGTAGCACCCTTTGTCGCAGTTGCTGTGCGAGCAGGATTTTGCAATGATTGCAATTACATGCAATTTCGGCTTCCACATTTTCTTACTCAAATAGCTTCCAAAATCCGTCCAGAAAATTGTTCCTAAATGGTTTTGTGTACTCCCTTCATCACTATGCAGCTATGCAGCTATGCTGTCACTTCCAAAGAATTCTAGCTGCAAAAATGCTGCAAATAGCAATTGCTCAGGTTCAAATTCACGACGGTCCGCCTTCGGACGCTGAAGATCCCCGAGGCAGGATTGTCACAACCAGTCGCCGCAATTGCATAAAATTTTGATCAAGTCTGATCAAATCTGTCACAGTTGCAATACAATCCTTCTGTCACACCTTGACACTTCGTCACGTAATTGAAGCGCTGATTTGATCACAGGGCAGATTTGTGATCTTTGTTTCTTTGTGAGCCTGAAGGTTGGGGACAAATTTGCTTCTAGGCACGGTCAGAAGGGGACGCAGAAGCCTTAAAGTCGAGTTTCCAGCATCAATTTGTAGGGTTCCAGAGGGCACAGCGGCATGTCAAGTGGATGCACTTGCCTTGAGGCTGGGGATTTTGTACCGGCAAGAGGACTTGCCTTTCACACACTTCGGAGTGACACCTGACATTGTGGAGCAGACATGTGTTTTCGTTCGGAGCTTGGAAGTAGATCAGTTTTCATTTGTTTTCCTCCAATTTTGTACACACGCACACTCCAGGTTTGTCCACGTAGCTTGTGTTTCCAATGTGTGCACAGATGTGCTCTTATATTTACAACGTTATGAGGCATCAGATCTCATGCTTGCTACACCAGTACACACATGTCCCAGGAACACATGTAGTATCTCACCTGAAAACTCCCTCAGATAGAATGCACAATGTGAGCAAGTCTGACTTCTCCAAATTCAGATCAAGCCTTTGCTTATTTGTAACATTCGAATAAAGCATTTTGATTTCTCAAATTTTGATTCAATGTCCCGTAGCGACAACATTGACTTCATGCCTATTTGCTGCATGGTGTGCCATTTGCTGCTTACTGTTCTTGAGAAATGGAATAGATAGCAATAGAAAATTATAGGTCTCGCATGGTTTGACTGACTGAACATATCTGAACCATGTTGTTTGCTCTTTTGTCTTCGCCGTCATGGCAGATCATGAACCCCCACGCCATTCCCTCTCGGATGACGATTGGGCACTTGGTCGAGCAGCTCACTGGGAAGGTTTGCTCCCATTTCCCGTGCAGTTCCTGTAGTTTTCTGGAGAAACTTCAAAACTAAACTAAACTAAACTCAACATGTGAAAATGTGATCAAATAGTCTAAGATTATCAAAAAAAAACGTGTACACGAAGGAAGGCTTTGGTGATACAGACCAGGAGCAAAGCGTGTGGACTTTCTTCAAATGCATGTGGACTTGACAGCTGAGAAGGTTGGTGCACTGGTTGGCTGTCAAGGAGATGTGGGTTCCTCAGGAAAAAACCTGATTTTGAACTAGTAGCGCAGACTTGGGTGACTTCCGTATCTTCACATGGTGGACGAATGCTACTACATCTTCAAATGCACACGACTTGTGCATTATCTTGTCCATAATCTTGTACAAGTTGTACATACTTGTACTTTGTTTTGTAGGTTGAGAAGCTTTGCATTTGGTTCTTTGTGGTTCCCCTATGCTCCCGTTGCTTCATCTCAGCCCTCAGCAAATGCTGGCTTCGAGCATAGAAAATCTCAGGCAACTCCATTCACACGAGTCACTGTGAAGGACATCAGCAGCAGGCTAGAGAAGAGCCCATCAGGACTGTCTTTTTTCATGCAATCCATCACAATCATCACATGCATTCAAAGTTTGAGGTCTTCCAATGAGTGCTTGTGATTCTGGCGAGGCTACACGACATGGGCTTCCAGAGATTTGGCAACGAAAAGGTGTGGAATGGACACACTGGGCGTCCTCTCACGAACAAGATCTTTGTTGGGCCAGTGTGACCTGGTGAGGACAAGTTGGACATGCATCAGACATACTACAGATATACTGATCATACTACGACTACTACTACTACTACTACTACTACTACTACTACTACTACTACTACTACTACTACTACTACTACATTACTAATACTATCTAATACTATCATATTGGATCATGTCCTGCCAGCCATTCTTTTGCCTCTTCCTTCCCATTCCCTGCCAGCGGAACAACCAAGCAAAGCACAAAATTTTGATTAAGGCCAGAGTTCTCAACGATCTGCAGATTCTTTGCACTAAAGGTCACTAAAGTGACCTGAAGAGCCACACTCTGCTGTACTGTCACCTTCTCGAGGTACTATCAGCGCCTGAAGCACATGGTCAGCGACAAAGTGCAGTCTAGATCAAGGGGCCCAGTCAAAGCCTTGGCTGCAGCTCCCTGCATAGCTCCGGAATTTTGAATGATTTTCTCTTTTCTTTGGTACTTGTAATGATATTCTGGTGCCAGGTTTCGAAAATTCAATGAGCCTAAAATCACAAGCTGAATTCCCGGATGCAGATGAATTCAGAATAATTCTACACTGGCTACGGCAACTCAGATGCTGGAAAGGAAGACTCACTGCATCATACAGTGCCTGAGAAACCGTTGGAAACTGGCTAGCTATTCAGGAATGTAGAAATGATCCAAACGTGAATAGATAATAGAATGATAGATTTTAAACTATGTCAATAGGGTTGCAAGATGCTGCAGGAGTCTCATCTCGGCAAGGAGAGAGCTTGGAAAAAGATAGTCATAATAGTCATATTCCTTGTAAGATCTTGAAGCATCAAGCTTCATCAAGCCCTGAACTCATCTTCAATTTGTTTGCTGCTGACAAGGTCCAAACATTGACGAGACAGCCAACAGAAGGCTCTTGGTGCATGCTTTGTAGCGTTTTCCCACAACTTCCATCCCCTCGACCTTGAGCACAATATGATAAACATTGATAAACTATTATATATCATAAATTATCAAGATATGATCACATTGATATAATGAGGCCTTGAGGCATCAGTTTTCACATCGACGCATTCTCATTTTGGTTTGTGTGGGCTTCAAAGAGTCAACTCCGGCTCCGAGTTAAGAGCTTCCACTAGTCTTGCCCTGTGTTCAAGCGTCTGGCATGTCCACCTGACACAGCGCTTGCGACAGGTCGTGCGAAGGAGGGTGGCTTGCGATTCGGAGAGATGGACCTTCGGCCCAAATGCTTCAGCAGAAAAGGAACAAAATGCATAAGCATGCATAAACAAGGCAACAGTGGCTGCAAGAAAGTCTGAAGAAAGATGAAGAGACTGTGATGCACTGAGGAGCGCGACTGCATCATCTCCCATGGTGCAGCCAAGTTCTTGAAGGAGCGAATGAAGTATGTGCTCCTACCACAAAACAAGAATATAAATATCATTATAATTTCTTGGAGGTAGAGCAGGTTGAGGGAGTTCGAATCAGGGGACAATGCCATTCTCGGACACTGGGACAAAAATCAAAAGCCCTAGGAGGCAAAAGCCGTAGGAGGCAAAAGCGTCACAAAAAATAGAATGCAGTAGACCCGTTTTAAGTTTTGGCGATGGGTGGTCACTACATCCTTGCAGCGCTGTTCCTGCCTTAACACGGGACATCACGGGACCAAAAAGATCACCCCACGTCTTTTGTTTTAAGCTGGGCCATCCCCGCCCGGACCAAATGAGCAGCGGCCTCAGAAACTGAGAACTCACAAACCAAGGCATGTACAAAGAAAAAACAAAGATCCGGCGACGCAAACAGGTCGCTCCAACCGCAAAACAACGCAACGATTTAAACTCCAGCGCAAGACTTACCTGAGAAAACGAGCAGAAGAAACTAAAGCGACGAATTTTTGGGGAAAAGAGCAAGTGCCACTAATTCTGGCTGGAAAAGAGCAAGCACAAAGCAAGGGTTTGTGATAGTTGGTGGACTCCTGCTGTTTGTAGTGCCTCATTGCCAGGGTCGTTGTTGCAATACCCTTGCTGGTCAGGATATTGTACATTGACATCATTGACATCATTGACATAATACAACATGGAGTACTGTGATATGATATACCATCGGATAGAAGTATGCCAAAGGAATGACATCAACAGGAGTGATAGCCCAGCATGGTTGTTTGCTGTATACAAACTACGCAATGAGATGGGCAACATCTGTTTGGATTGACCCAAGATGAAAGAACAAATCACAATGAGGAATACAGGTTCGGTTTATATAATAGCTCCAGGTCCGATCCAATATTATTTACAGTTGATGATTAGATGAAACTAGATGAATATATTTAATTCTGTGAGGGGAGCAGGCTGAATTGACTTGCTGCACTTGCGCTGCGATCAGCATGCAACTGAGTATTTGATATTTTTCGACCCCTTTTTATCTTTGCAGAACCATGGATATGTGAGAATTCCCTTTGTACATCTCTGTAACCATGGGCCTTTCACCTCTCTGTCTTGCAAGAGACAATGCCTCCGTCGTTAAAATCGTACTGCGAGGAGCGTCTCTTTGATGTGTCAGACGCTCATCGAGTTCACGTTTGCGACACGTCCCAGCCACAGAATTTTCCAGAAACATTCAGAAATACTCAGAAGATCTTAAAAGCAGATCCGACAAAATCTATGCGGGCATGGTTCTGTTTTTTCTTTGTTTGTTTGTATGTATGTTATGTTATGTTATGTTATGCTATTTTATCTTGTGGTATGTATGTTATGAATGTATGTTATGTATGTCTGTGATGTATGCATGTTGTGTATGGTATATATGTTAGGTATATTATTAAATGTAATGTGATGTCAATGTAATGTGATGTAATGTGATGTAATGTGATGTAATGTGATGTAATGTGATGTAATGTGATGTAATGTGATGTAATGCAATGTTTTGTTATGCCATGTTATGTTATGTTGTGTATGTATGTAATGTCTGTTTGTATGTAATGGTATGTAATGGTATGTAACGGAATGTAATGATATGTAATGGTATGTAACGGTCTGTAACGGAATGTAATGATATGTAATGGTATGTAACGGTCTGTAATGGATTGAAATGGAATGCAATGGTATGTCATGCTATGTGCTGGCATGTAATGGTATGTGATGGTTTGTGATGGTATGCAATGGTATCTAATGGTATGTAATGGTGTGTAATGATATGTAATGGTATGTCACGGAATGTAATGGTATGTAATGGTATGTAATGGAATGTAATGGTATGTAACGGAATGTAATGATACTGTACGTAACGGTATGTAACGGTATGTAATGGTTTGTAGTGGAAAGCAATGGTATGTCATGGTATGTAATGGTATGTAATGGTATGTGATGGTATGTGATGGTATGTAATGGTATGTACTGTAATGGTTTGTAATGGAATGTATATAATGGTATGGTATGTCGCGGAATGTAATGGTATGTAAGTAATGGTATGTGATGGTATGTAATGGTATGTAGTGGTATGTGATGGTATGTAGTGGTTTGTAATGATATGTAATGGTATGTAACGGAATGTCAGGGTATGTAATGGTATGTAATGGAATGTAATGGTATGTAATGTAAAGTAACGTAACGTGATGTCATTCAACGTAATGGGATGTATGGTATGGTATGGTAATGTAGGTCAGTCACTGTAGGTCAATGTAGGTCAATGTAGGTCAATGTAGGTCAATGTAGGTCAATGTAGGTCAATGTAGGTCAATGTAGGTCAATGTAGGTCAATGTAGGTCAATGTAGGTATGTAGTATGTATGTGTGTGTGTGTGTGTGTTTGCTTGATTACTGTCCTGATTTTGCATGTTTGTTGGATTTGTGGACTGGCTTGGTTTCTTAGCGCTTACCGGCTGATTTCACAAACAGCTATCCCGGGCCTGTTTTGAATTGTTTGGATATGTTTAGATCATCTGTTCTCATCATTTCTTATTCAGAAGATTTGGAATACCTCCGTGTTGAAGTGCAAAGCTGGAAGCTTGTTGAGGTGCGGCTTGTTCGCAATTGCAAAACTCAACAATGACACCTATGAGTGCAAACTTTGCAAGGACAGAGAGGGGTTCGTAAAGCATCTCTGATCTCAAGCGGGATAGTTCCAATTTTCCTGGTATGATGTGCAAGGGTGGGAGAAATATACTATGTATTCGTACAGTTGCTGCTCAAGTCTTTGCAGACACATGCTCATACAGTGACAAGGCCTGATTTTATGAGCCGGTAATACTGGTAATATACTGAACATGATCGTGAGTTCAATTTGCTCGCACAAATTAGAGCTAGAGTCTAGGTGCTCGTACTGCAAAGATCCCGGCATCTAGATAGACACAAGGAATACTATCCTGTTCGCATCTATTCTGTAGTTGTAGCACGGGAGGCAAGTTCGCACTCAGCACACAATGTGGCCGACGTTGTTTGTGCGAACGACGAATGGCATAGTCAGAACCTTTGCCAAGTAGATCATGGAGGGGTTGATGGCTCACCCACTCAAAACTCCACCTACTGTATGGCGCACGGCCACCCGCAAAGATTGAATGGGCGGGCCTTCGATGCAAGATTGATCCAGGGTTTTGTATTCTATGAAGTGTCCACTTTTGATACTTGGATCACTTTGGTCGCTTGACCATTATATATTTATATATATACACATATATATATATATACACATGTCATGAGTCATGAGGCCTTCTTGTGATGTTTTCTGTCATCTTCTGTCTCACTTTCTGGGCCATGTTACAGTTTGGGATAGTTTGGAAGTTTGATGATCAACGATGATGGCTTTAAGCGGTGCATTTGACAACATTTGACAGTCACCAGGATAAAGCCAAGATTTCGCAGATTTGCCTTCCGTTCCCTGGCGTGGCAGCGAGCGGCATCATGTGGCAACCTGTTAGTGACTGTTAGTGTATCCAAATTGATTCTGTAGTAATCTATATTGTTAATCTATAATAGCATCATGTTTCTGTAGGAATCTTTTTTATGTATCCAAATTGATTCTGTAGCAATCTATATTATTTTATGTCATACTATATTATATATTGTATCATATTAGATTATGTTATATTTCTTATGTTATCTTCTGTTGTGTTATGTTATGTTGTGTTATCTTGTGCTGTATTACATGATATTACATTATAACAATATTTTATTACAGTATATTGTATTAGATTATATTACATTATGTTACATTTTATTGTATTTTTATTATTTTACACAATATTCATCAGATTACATTGGATTGCATTATCGATATTCTATAACGCTATTGTATAACTTTATTTGTTTGTTTCGGATCTTCGCTGGGGCTGAACTGCAATGGTCCTGCTGTGTTTTCAAACTGAACTTACTGCATGAGATGTTGCGAAGCACCTACTCACACTTTTTAATCATTATGTTGCAATATGCTGTTTGAGTATGAAAGATCATTCCTTCGGGAACTACCCGTTCTTCAGGAACCGCGGTTCAGGAACTTCAAATCCTCGGCTCAGGAAGACCGAATCCTTGCTTCAGGAATTGTTCCGGAACTGAAATGTGGAATTGAGGAACTACCCCATACCCTTGCTTTTAAGTCTAAGTAGGTCATGATCTTAATTTGCCATATTGCTTCGGTAGGTAGTCATCATCTTAATGTTTTCCCCCTTGAGTTTCCAAACAAGAGATGGATGATCTTCTATCTTGCTTCATCATCGATAATTCTCCCCTGGCAGCTGCTTAACACCTTGACATAATGTGTCAAACAAGAAGGGTAGCGGTAGCGGAGCATGGCTGCCTCGGAAGCAGGAGGAAGACAACTTTTTACATTAAACACTGTGGGTTTCCTTGAAACATCTTGAAACATGTTTTAGTTTCCGAGGAATGCCGTTACCGGATATGGTAAAGCAATGTGAAAGCACACATCAGAAAAGGTACGCGTGCAAGCTCATGATCCAAGAGTTGATGACGATGAACATCCTTCCACGCTTGGTTCTACATGCCACTCGGCCGCATCAACATGGGGTCGGCAGGCAGCAATTTATACAAAAATGACCCATCATGTGAGGCCGGGTCGTGTCAGTCAGCACAAAAATATGTTTAAATCATTTTAAATCATGTTTTGCGGTGTGTGATCTATTTTGCAAAGCCTAAGGTTGAGCATTGCCATTTTGTGATTACCCACTCCAAGTGTCCTTACAAATTGCGGTACGCAACCTCACCCCTGTAATCTACAAGGGGACCCTGAATGCACATGAGAAAGGAATGAAGTCGCTTAAGTCAACAGTGAGAACTTGTCTCTTTTGTTTCGTGAATGTTGCAAGAAGCCAGTGAGTTTTAGCATGACCCATGCAAAAATACTTTACTATCGCCGAACTATCAACTTCACACGTCTTTGTAGAACCAAGAATTCCTCAAACAACAGAGGCTGGAGATTGTCCTGACCCATGGTCCGCATTCGTTTGCTGGAGCAGTCAGTTTCAATGATTTGACAGGCTTCAGGAATATTCTGATTATTTGATTTTGATTATATCATAGCATGTCTTTCCGTAAGTTTGATCATAAGATCCTATAACAATACTACAACTATATTATATATATAGTTGTAGTATATTACTATAATTAGTAGATAAGCCATTTTCCGATTGTCTTTGTCCCAGCAGTAAATGCTTGCAACACACCTCACCAAGGTTCAGTGAAAGGCTGCGTGCCCCGAATGCTGTAGACAGAGATGCGCATATCTCCTCGATGTTGCTCAACAAGGTACGGATTTCACCTTAATTACTCTTAATTCATTTCATTGCAACAGATCCCTCAGAGCTTTCTGGTATTTGCGCATTCTCCGCTGCATTATGTTTCGCTGCGTTGCGAAAAAGATCGATCGGGTAGAGATGCCACCGCGACCGTACTTGTAGGTGCACGATGGGACATGTATGCATGAGTGTGCATTGTAGTAACTACCTGCACCCAAAAGCCCAAGTTCACAGGACGTGTATGTTTGTATATATATATATATATATATACACGTGTGTGTAAGTATACATATATTACGAAAGCCAGCCGAAGGCCTGGGCTGAGTATAGGTATAAGCGAAGCGAAGCGAAGCTAATCTGGGGGGTGTGGGGGGGGGGAGGCTC
>BGPT01001417.1:0-50509 GCA_003297045.1 Symbiodinium sp. clade C Y103 | reverse complement strand
GTGTTTCTGTGTAAAGATGTTTGTGTGTAAAAGGGTCTGTGTGTAAAAGCTTCTGTGTGTAAAAGGGTCTGTGTAAAAGCGTCTGTGTGTAAAAGCGTCGGTGCGTAAAAACTTATGTGTGTAGTGTAAAAGGGTCTCTGTGATAAAAGCGTCTCTGTGTAAAAGCGTCTGTGTGTGAGGAATTGGTGTGTAAAAGGGTCTGTGTGTAAAATGTAAAAGTGTCTGTGTGTAAAGAGCATACAGTGCAAAGAAAAAAACGCCGCCTGAGCATTTGTTTGGAGGCTGGCTTTCGTCCCCCCCCTTCTCAGGTGTGCAGCATGTGTGTGTATGTGGCATCGTACGGCTATCTTCGGACCAGACCATTATCAGATCAGATTCCTTCCCAGATCCTTTTTGAGATTTGCTCGTGCTGGACTTGTGCTACCGAATCAAGCAAGCTCCAACTGGGTTGAAGTCAGTTTGGGCTGCAACTCTTGTTTTGCATGTATTTCATTGCATTTTGATTATTCTCTCTCCAAGAATTACAGGTGTTTTCAGGTGTGCAGTTTGGACTGTTTCCAGACACCGCGAGCGGCTTGCAGCCATGACAATGTTGGCATTGTGTCATTTGACAGCCAAAGAAGTTCAAGAATGAACAAAGCGTACTCCTTTGAGGTCCAAGATCACTCTCATCATCTCCTATCATAGTGTATTGGACGCTTCCCATTGAAAACACGCAAAGGAAGGATCAAGATCATGGTGTGAAGCTATGAGGGTGGTCTCCTTTCTTCTTCCCATGTCAGCTATTGGTTGGATGAATTCAAAAGCCATGTCATCATGCCTCCGATTGATGAATTGGCAAAGGTATGTTGGCTCTGTAAATGACCGTACGATTGCATGGTGCAGAACATCAAAATCTATCCAAAACTTCAAGCAACCCCTCAACACAGTCCATTTTTCCTGATGAAGATCATAGTTCCATTTGACTTGCGGGCACGGGCGTGACAGTTGCGACCGCCCGATTCCCAGTTGCAGGTTTGGACAGATTGTGAGACTAGAGGTGACTGCAGTAGCAGTCACAGAGCTTACCGAAATTTTGGAAGGAGAAAACATATGGGCAAACCCCTCGTCCTGATGAGCTGAACATGTAGACAAAATAGGACAAATTTGCACTGTCGCGCTATTTGGGCGTTCTATACCAGAATGCACAGCATAGGGAGCTGCGCGGCTGTCTTACGCACCATCACCATCATCATCACCACCACCACCAGCAGCATCAGCATCGTCATCCTCATCATCATCATCATCATCATCATCACAACCTCAACTGCAGCAGCAGCAACAACAACGACAACAACAACAACAACAACAACAACAACAACAACAGCAACAGCAACAGCAACAGCAACAGCAACAGCCAACAGCAACAGCAACAGCAACAGCAATAGCAACAGCAACAGCAACAGCACCATCTTTCCAATTGAATGTAATTAAGTAGTTCATTTTTCCCAATGTCCTTCTTGATCTTCCCATTTGAATGTGAAGCTTAACGTTGGTGGGAATTTATATTCCCAATACATTCCTTAATCTTCCCAATTGAATGTGAAGTTTAACCGTTTGGGAATCTATATTCCTAAAACCTTTCTTCATCTTGACAATTCAATGTGAAGTTTAACGGGTGGGATGCCCTTCTTGATCTTGCCAATTGAATGTGAAGTTTTACCTTTGTTGATCTCCCCGAGTCAATGTCAAGATGAATGGGTGTTGACATTAAGCATCATCACGAATGATGTTGGGTGACAGGTGGGGTCCGAGCGAAAAAGCATTTGCAAAGCAAGATGATTGGATAGATAGATATTCTTCAATCACCAAGGACACCCAGGGGTACACGTGCACGATGTGCTTGCTTAGTTCCATTCTAGCAAAGAATGGGGATGCTGACCTGCTTTCAACCACCAAGCACTGAGATATTGAGCTTCTACCAGCTGGTTTAACAAGAATCATCGTGACGTGTATTGTGATCAATCAATATCGATCAAGAGAGTTATGATTTCCCAAAGAGCTGAAGGGTTTTAATGTTTTGAAGGGCATTGACGAAATTTTGTGTACTGCTGGAATGGACAGGCAAGGTGCCATGGTAAACGTGCTATGGGGCCGGGCACCAAATGTTGTGTCGATGTTCGTCAAAACTTCTGCAGACAGATTCTAGGTCAACTCTGTCTGCGGAAGACTGCCAGAATATGACGGGATCAACTTAGCATCAATCCATTGCACCGACACATGAAGGTAAAAGCGGTAAAAGCTCGAACTGTTTGGATGGCCAGTTGCTGGCAGTACGTATAAATGTGGTTGTTCCTGAGGTGTGCATGCGGTCCAGCTGGAGGGGCTATGTACAGCTACAGATGTTGGGTCATCAGTATTCGCCGTTGTCATAACCGTGCTGAGCCGTGTTGTAAGATTCTCTGCTGCTGCCTCTTTCAAGCAGAACTGAAGCTTCACTGTTTAGTTTTCCGTCCTATTCCGGTTGTGTTGGGTGCCACTAGACTTGGAGGTCCTTGCGAAATTCCGGGAGGTTATGCAGCTTGAGGATTGTGCAGCTGCCTCAAATGTCAGCAACAGCATGAATCGCTTCTATCGCCATAAAGATATCACATATAATATCATGAGTTTTGTTTGATACATTGTTCTATAGTCATGACGATATTACTCATAATATCTCATAATAATATAGTAACTTGCTGGTCGCAGGATTTCAACCCTCGAATTCCAGAGGAGTTTCCCCTGCAGTTTCCACAAGTCTCGATTTCCGCACAGTTCGTGTTGAAGTGCTCTGCAGATCCCCCGGCATCTTTAGTTTTCTTCGGACATTGTCTGTCGTTGTGTTTGCTTGCAACCGATTACCTTCATCAAAAAAATTATCAAAAGCATATTGGTGCCAGCCATGGCAAACGGCGCAAATTTCTGCAGGATGAAACGTGGACCGGCTGGAAATGTTCCCCAAATCTAGTCATGATGTATGTATTTAATGATGGTAATGATAATAATATTAATAGTATTTAATAAAGTAATAATAATATTTACATATATTAATAATGCGTAATTATTCATAAATGTTGGTATTGCCCAAACAGCAGAATTGACTTGAGCGTGAACAACCTTGAGGGGGGATGCGAAAAGTCGATGCACGTCGTAGATAGAGCAGCTTTATTGAGAAAGCCGCCAAGCACATCTAGCTGGGGAGCACGAGTCTTGCTGTAAGTGTAACAGTAGCTCTTGCAAGAATCTAGCTGGGAATCTCCTGGAAGTTGCAGCAACCTTCAGTCAGTGTCTGACAGGCCAATGGCAAACAAAGGGTGGATGTCTACCGCTTGGTTGGAGCCTTACTGCCAATGCTCACAAAGGAATCTTCAGATAGTGGGTGGCCCCTGGTCACCGTACGTTGCAGGTACAGTAACAAAATGTAACAAAAGTTATATGATGCTTTCTGATGGGTTGTAGATGATTCATTTTGTCGCGGGAGTCTACGCTTCCCCTTTACTTTACCTCCTGCCCCTGCAGTGCCACACTGCTACTCTTTCAACTCGACACTAGCGAAGTCTTTGCACGGTGGAAATGCGTTCCGAAAGGTTCCAATAACGGATCTTTCAAGTGAAGTGACAGAGGAGGCGGGAACCTGGTGAGGAGGCTTTGCTCCACAAGGCTTTCGAAAGCTTGTGTGAAAGAATGCGATACGCAGAGAGGTCTATACAGCTCTTATAGACTCTTATTATCTCTTATTATTGTGATGACTTGAGTGCAGAAGTGCTCTGATTGCTTTGCAGCTACATTGCTGCTGAGTTTTTCTGGACCTTCAAATTGAGAGCCTGAAAGTAAGCATCTCTACGCTTGTAAGTATACAAGATTATACAAGTATAGAGCTGGCGCGAGGCGGATTGCGGACGTTTCCAGGTGTAGGAGTTGAGGTGGTGTTTCAAAGCCAAGACACACCGCTCGCTGTGGCTCAGGGAGAAGTTTTTCTCAGTAGGTCGTTGATCAGATCTTGGATCCAATCACATGCAGAGACCAACGTCATTCTGACATATTCTGGCCTACTGGTCCCTCTTGTCGAGCCAATGCAGTCAATCCTTCTGAGTTCTGCTGTGAGCCTGCCGCATAGCCGCAGCAATCTTGCCTCTTCCCTTCATCTCTTCTATTTCTTCGTTCTTTTCTCGGCTTCTCTTTTGACCGTCCCTACTCAGCTTTTCTATTTTGTACTTTTTCCGTGTCTTTTCTACATTTTCCTACTCCGCTTCTTTTCTGCTTCTTTCTACTTCTCGTTTGCAGTTCCCTTTTTTGTTCTGTGGTGCTTTTGTTCTACTTTTCCTTCTTTGAGTCGTTTCTGCCCTATTCCATTCTTCTCTACCCTAGCCCTGCTCGGCCCTTCTTTACTCTTCTCTATTTTTCTTTATTCTCCCCTTCTCTTCTCTGCCTTTCGTTACTCTATGCTTCTCTACTTTTGATTCCTTCCCTCTATTCTTCTCTACTTCTCTTTGCTGTCGTCTATATCATCGTGTGTTCTTCTCAGCCCTGCTCTGCTTTCTCCTTTCTATTACTGGTACCAAAGTTGTTTATTGCAGACACACTGAGCTTGTACGGGCTGAGGGGAGGGCCTCGCGAGAAACCAGAAAGTCGCGAAATTAGGCCCTGGTTAGTGTGTCACAAAGCTCGGTTTTTGCAGGTCGTGTACAATGATGCAAGTGGGTGACGGTCGGTATCGGTTCCCTCATGGCCTGACTGCATGGGGGGGTCTTGGCAAGAGGTTTGAAGTTTGTGCAGGTGTGCGTTAACATGTCGTCAGTTAAGTAGAGCATAGTAGAGCGGGGTCTCTGCATACTGAAGGACATAGATTGGAGTGGTGTTGTGTTGGCAACAGCGAAAGCAAAGCGTGGAGTCTTGGTGGGAGGCTTGGACTTGGTGCAAGCATGCTTCAAAGATGTCCGATGTTGACAAGTAGACCCAAGATGACCCAAGTAGAGCTGGGCCTTTGGTTGTAGCCGTAAACGCTCCCAAATCAGAGCCCGAACAGTTTCAAATATTTTCAAATTGAGACATTAGGACAGGTATGTTTCGAAACGTTTGCTTAAAACGAAAATGCCAAGCGCCAGACTCCAGGAGAGAGAAAAAAAAGTTACCAAAGAGCAACATGGTAGCGATTCGGTTGCGCAGAGAAACTACCAGATTGCAAAACAGCATAGCACCAGTGGACAGACATGTCCACCGTCACCGTGACGCAGCAATGAGCCTGCGCAGAGCAACCACCGCATTGCAAGGGTAACCTTGACGCAACTTATCCTCTCGACATTTTTCGACCTTGGCGCAGCCACTCCACATGTGATTTGCAGAGCAAGGTCGCAAGACAACATAGCATGCGCAAAGTAGCACAGAATCACCTCGACGGTCCTATTCCATTGCACAGAGTTTGGACAAGCTGCAAGACCCCTGTAGGACCTTTAAGATGACACCAACAAGCAAAAAATTGGCTTGAGCAGTTCCAATGTGCCGCTTTTTGAAGAGCTGCAAAGTGCAAGAAGTCAGAAGTCACCTTGACTTGACGCCTCAGTTCCACTGCGCGTGCATTTCAAGACCGAACCAAGGATGCCCATAGGCGGCGCACCATCGACCATACCTTTCACCAATCACCGATCCGTTTAGTTTGCTTTTCTTTGCACTTCTCTATGCTGCTCCTCTCTACTCTTCTCCGCTCTTCCGTGCTCTGCTCTTTTCTCTTCCCTACTCTTCGGTGTGGTTCCTTTTCTCGGCCCGGGCTACTGTAAAGCAATCCAAAACCCGGATATTCGCTTTGAAACTTCTGGTAATAATGTAATATTTTAGATTAATTTAAGTTATTCCAGATTGCTGCTGTATTCCAAGTTCTCATTGAGACCAGTTGGTTTTTTTTTAATTTCACAGACTAGCCCCTGGTCAGGAGAAGCTTGTGGTGCATTTGCCTTGCTCGCCCTTTGATTGCACCACCATTGAGGAAAGGATTTGGGCTTTACATGAACTTACGTTGGAAGAATCAAGGGTCAACAGTTCAGATGCGCTTGGGCCGTGCGCTGCAAGCAACATATCAGGTCTTTGGATTGTTTTTTCTTTGTCTTGCTTAAGCTGCTTAAGCGTAAAAAGCACGAATCATTCTTGCACACATTTGGCGGTGATTCAGAAATCATTTGACATCATGTGGCTATGTTTGCAGCCATGTCTCGCTTAAGTTCCAGGAAACTTTTCAGCAGCTACAAGACGCGGAAATTCGCAACGAACGTTGTCGAGAGTCCTGCTCCCCAGGGAAATTTAACGAGCTGAGCATGCGGCTGATCATGTACTGTCCTCATCTGTACTCATATCAATAACAAAGCCACGTGCTTTCAGCGATTGCAATTTGAATTGCGGTGTGGCAGTAAAGGTCATGTCAACCACACACGCTGTACTTACACTACGACAGGGGAGTGACGTTCATGACTCTGGATCTGGAGGCGCAGGTCTACAGGACTCCAACTATTTCCAAATGCCGTATTTAAAACGTTCAAAATATAGAGGACGCGAAGCCCATGATGGAAAAAGGATGAAAAAGAGGTGAAAATGTTGGAAGCTTTGTCGAAATCCACTTCTTTCAGCAACCTTTACAAAGGATTCAATCTTAGAAAACACATGATAGAATACCAGAACGTGAGAAAAACAATAGATTTCTGATAGCTTATGGATTTTCAAAAACGCTTTCAAATTTACGGCCTCCTGGAGGTGTTGCCGCCATGTCATTCGGTCATGACACATCTGGATTCCAGAGTCCTGACGCGAATTAAATATTGCGAGGCATGCTGAGTATTCACTGTGTTCCCGTTTCCCTGCCATACCCAACAAAGTTTGAAAGCAAGCAGCCAACCAAAATTTCAAGAGAAAGGGCCAAACCAAAAGCCTCAGGTTCTATCTCCTGATGGAGACTCGTGTGGATAGGGCCATACTTGCATTTGAACTCAGCCAGTCAAATGAAAAACATTCTACTTTGACGCGCTTTGCACGTATAACCACGAAACTACGTTTGCATTGATTGTATTTACATTGGTTTCGCATATTGGCAGCAAGGCCCAATCGTTTTCCATAAGCCGGTTGAAACTTCAGGGAACATGTTGAAGCATCATGATTGTTAACATGTCGGGAACATTCAGGAGCCGTTTTGAACGGGAACCTGATGGGATTTTTGAGTGCCTCTGTCACTCCAAGCCCATTGATGGATGACACAGATACAACATGATACAACATACAAATATAAAAGCCTGAGCATTGTCGTAAGACCGCAAGACCGGTACCAGCTGCACCAGGTATTCGCTTGAGTCCTTGTAAGAGTTGGTACATAGAGTTGATAAATGGACGGTCAACTCGAGGTCTCTTGTGGCATTGGCTGAAGCTTTGCGCGCCAGCGAGGTGCCCGTGAGTTTTGCAGAACTGGCAAAAGGACATTGGCATCGGACCATGTCGGACCATTTACATTGCATGATTTACAGTAGTTATATAAATTGCCTTGGGCAAGCCCGCCGGCCATAGCAGTTTGGCCCAGTAGTTTGCTTAAAAGATGAGGTCCCATAGAGACCTGAGTTGGTTGTAACATGTTGTAACATGTTTTCAATGTTGGTTGGTGTAAAGGTTGGTTTGTGTGAAAACTGGTTGGTGTAGAAATTGGTTTCGGATGGTTGGTTTGATTGTGTGAGAACTGTTTAGTGTGAAAGCAGGCGTTGTGTCGAAGTTTGTTTGCGTAATGGCTAGATATTCAATGCAAAAGCAGGTGCAGCAAAAACAACTTATGTAAAGCCTGTTTGGTGTCAAAGCTGGTGTCCCTAAACATTCCCCGGTGTAGAATTTGGGTTTGTTAACGCGGATTTGAAAATATTGGTCGGTACAAAGCTGCTTCGTGTAGAAGCATTTGAGGTGCAAAAACTACTTGACGTAAAAAAGGGCGGTGTGGGCCACAATGGCTTGGAATATGTTGGAAACTGTAAAAGACAATGAACTACAAACAACTAGTCGCTGGTTGGATACATGAAAGCATAGCCACGGAACAAATATGTAGAAGGAGAACAGAAGGACAGGCACAGCCACAACAAAATCGAGACCAAGACTGGTCAATCAGACGTGAAGTGCAAGTCTGACCATCACCCGTTCATGGCACGGAGTTTACGTGAGGGTACACACGTACAATCGCTTCGATGTTATCTTATATGGGAGTAGGTTGGTTGGGTAGGGTCCACATGTGATGTGAAAGTTTTGTGGTGGAAGGCTGGTTGACTTGGCCATTTTGGCTCAAGCCAACCAGGCCTTCCACCTGTGAGTTTTGATGGCACTCCGTGCGGTGGATTGGCCTCGGTGGCGCGCCCTGGCGGCGGATTTCTTGCGCGATCACCCGTCAGTGAAGGTCCGGGACCTCACTCGGGCAGAGCGCATTATCCACCCAGGTGCAAAGGAGGCCTGGGCGGTCCTCCATTACAGCTCTGCTGGCTTTGCCCGCCAGTACGGTGGACAGCCTTGTGGGTTGTGCGGGGAGTGGACCTGCGCATTCTGCGAAGGGTGTGACCGGCCAGGTCCACCCTCAGCAGTGTGCACTTCCTGCGACGCGGACCACCTCCTTTGCGAGCTCTGCCTGGAGGACAACAAGCTGTGGTCTGAGGTCACCCAGCAATGGGAGGACGGGGTGCTCGAGGTTACGGGGTTTCACGATGAAACGCAGACCTTCGTCCCCATTGACCCTCCACTCCGGGTACCCACATCCGAAGTCCCCCGCAATGCTGACGGGACCTTCAACATCGAGCAGCTCATGTCCTTCATCGAAACCGGCCAGCGGCCTGGACGCGAAACTTCTGGTGCTTCTGGCCGAGGTGGCCGACGACGTGGTGGTGGCCGTTCGTGATATGGGCATTCAGACGGCTTCGGACTTCCATAGATGTTGGAATTCCTCCCAAGACTGCTTCCAGGAGCTTGAGCGCCGCGCTGGTCGCACTTTGTCGAAGCCTGAGGCCATGCAGTTGGCTGTGGCATGGACCAATGCCCGCAGGGACCCACCGGCAGGTTGAAGCTTTGGGGTCCGAAGCGGCCCGTGAGCGGCAGTCTAGTGTGAGCGTCTCCACTAGGCCTGCTAGCCCTCTTGCCGCTGACACCAAGCCTGCTGGGTCTGGCAACAAGGTGCGGCGTTTGCTCACCACAGGCCTTCCTGCTGAGGGCGTTACTTTGCAAACGGCTGCAGCTCAGCAGTCTCCCCATGCTAAGGAAGATGCTACTCGCCTTCATAAGGTGTCCCAGCTCTTTGACTTGCTCCTTGAGCACGTGCTGGTCTTGCCGGAGTTGGGTGTCACAGTGGAGCAGTTGGCCGACCCCATGGTTCTCCAGCGCTTTCGGGACACCACCATGACTGCTGCTGCCCGCCTCTCTGTGCAGCGCCTGGGGGCCTTGATCTCCTCCTTCCGCAGATGGCTCCGCTACTGCAATGCCCATGGGCTGGATCCTAGGCGTCCGACGCCGCTCCAACTGGCAGATTTCCTCCGGGAGGTATCTGCTGGGGGGCCCACTGCTGCTAGCAGTATGCACGCTTGTCTCAAATGGTTCGCGTCCAGCTATGGGGCTGCCTTTGACATCGACCATTGGATGTTGAAGGGCGCTTCCACAGCGTGATGCACACGGGCCGCCAGGCACCTGAGCTGGAGCCTTGGGAGTTCATCAACCTCTTGACTCTCTTGAAGCAGTCCCATGGTGCTCATCGTGTGCTCGTGGCGCAGATGCTCATGGTGGCGCTGGGCTGCATTCGTTTTGAACACCTGCAGCGGTCTCATTTCGTTGGTACAGTGGGCCCTGCCCTTGAGTTCGACTGTGCCCAAGGGAAAGCACGGAAGCAAGGTGCTCGCCCAGGGTACCGCTGGGGCCTCCCTCAGGCTACCCTTGCGGGGCCAAGGAGTGACGCAGGTCCTCCGGGATTTTTACTCCAACATGGCTGACAAGGACGCCACGTTCTTGCTCCCTGCCGTGGCCCTGAACCCAGAGGAGCTGTGGGAGGTCACGGAGTTCACGTCCTTCATCAAGAACAAGCCGATGACGCGTTCCAGGTTCCTCGCGTGGGGCCTTGCACTTGGTGGGCGTGGATTTCGCCCAGGCGCAGGCCGCAGGGTTCAACCGTTTGCGACGGTTCCTTCCAACCCTTGCCAACATCTTTGAGCTCCCGGATCTGGACTTACAGGCCATTGGCAATTGGTGTGAGATACCTTGTGGAGGTGGTCGGGACGCGGCGGTGAAGAAGAGTCGCCGCTCTCTCAGCATGGGGGTTCACTATGCCGCCTCGAAGGTGTTGAGGTCCCTGCAGGTCAAGCAACGTTGTGTTGACCGCCTCCTGCTGTTGTTCCACAAGAAGTCTGGTGAGCTTGCCCGCACCGAGACGGGCTGCACAAGCCCCAATTCCTGGATGTGGGCCGAGGTGGCCGAGCTGCATCAGCTCTTCCCTGAGGCTGGTCCCTCTCCCTTGACTGACTTGCCAGATGGCTCAATTGAGGTCGCCCCAGGTGGACTGACCGGTGTAGGGGGCGTCGGCCGGGTCCGCGCCCGCTTCCCCTCAAGGGTCGTCTTCAGCCGGCTCCTCTGATGATTCCAGCTCAGCGTCGGATTGCACCGCTGATGGACACGATTTGGTTGGTTGTGTCGCTGATGAGACCGCAGCTGAGGACATTCCGTGGTTTCGACAGGGCCGCAAACTTCACTTGGCGCGTGAAGAAGTGGACGGCCGGATGGCGCCCTGGTGCCGGGATTTTCCTTTTGCACAAGACCCGTCCGAAAGGGGACGTGGTTTCACGGTGTCAGACCGTTCTGACTTCTGTCAACGGTGCTTGGCCCGTATGCCCCGTGGGCTTTACCTTTCCCTGTGGCAGAGCACTGTCAGTGGATCATCTGACTATGATGGGTGGAAAATTCAGTGGCTGCCACTTCCTTGACGTGTGCAGACTTCTGTTTCCCCTTTCTGTTGGCGGTCAGTTTTTCAATTTGTGTTCACATATGTTCTTTGTTTTCCATGTTGTCATCCATTCCCAGCTTGATGTTGTCATTTCATGCCCCTCCGGTTTTTGGGTTCCAGCAGGGCACTGTACGATCCCCCACGTGCCCATGGCGAAGATCGATGTCCTGCAGGATGACCGCGGCTTGGCGGCGTGCCTCAAGGGGGCCAATTTGCAGCAGGAGTGGATTGACAACTATGTCAAGCATCACCACATCGTCACCCTGGACGACTTCGTCTACATGATCAAAGCTTCCGATTGGGAGACCTCCCTGGGCGAACATGTGGAGCAGGTGGCAGCTCTCAGGGGCAATCGCATTGCCATGGCACGTTTCAAGAGTGCCTTCGAGTTTGGGCAGCAGGCCCTCAAGCATGCCGCGCAGGTTGCACCTAAATCGGAAGACCTCGATGAAGCCCTCCCAGAGAGCACAGTGCAGCAGCTCAACTCCGACTGGACTAAGCGTTACAGCCTGACCTTCGACCCGACCTTGGAACCTTCCGAGCAACTCCGTGTCCGGGTGCACAGGGAGTTCCGGAAGCAGACCATGACAGTGGTCGAGATGAAGAGGGTCCGCTCTGTGCTTTCTATGGCACAACCTCGGGCTAGTGATTCCATCGCTTTGCCCGGTGGCCTGCATTTGCAGCTGGAGAAGGAAGTGGCCATCAGCCTGCGCAGCGTGACTGATTACTACTTCGCACTCCGTGTCTTAGGACACGCCTGGGCTTGGGCTGGCAATTTTCTTGTCACCCCCCCGGCCACACCGACAAGATCCTCTTCATGGACCTCTCCACTGCCATGCACTACTGCGACCGTGCCCTGAAGGACACTATGGAGTTCGGAGGGGGCAGCTGGGCTCTGGATGCTGCCTTGCGGGACTGCCACTTGGAATGGCGCAGCCCGGCCATCCAGCCTTTGGCAGAAGTTCCTGAAGCCAAGGCCTCCAAGCGAGCCTTTGAGCCTGAGCAGCCGCCTGATCGCAAGCGCAGTGTCAAGGGTGATGCATTCCGCACGGTTTCCCAAGTCAAGGGGGGGCAGCGCATATGCAAGCCTTGGAATGACGGGCGGAGCTGTTCCGACCGCAAGTGTGCTGCCCTTCATGCATGCGATGTCAGGAACCCTGATGGATCCCCATGCCTTTCGAAGAAGCATACGCGCCTCGAACACCCTCAGGGCTAGGGACAACACCCCCTGGGGCGCTCAGCCCGGGGACCTGCCCTTTGGCCATGATAGCTTGCCTGCTACACCTTCACTGGTGCAGCCTTCTGCTCCGCCTCCATCCCCACCGGCTGAGATGCCCCCAGATGCAGTGGCCTCTGGTCCTCATAACCCGCGGCAGGTTTTTGTGGATCATGCCCATGATGGTGGGTCGGTCTCGCCTGGGCCGTTGGCAGCACGACTTCGGGCGGCTAAGCCTGTGACATGGCGGGGCAGGGGTGACTTGCCGCAGGTGCCTTGGGCCGCTCCCTTCCGTGGCACATGGTTAGTGCTGGATTTATGGTCAGGTACTGCGGGGCTTTGCATGGCTTTGCTGCAGTTGGGAGTCCACTTCTATGCCATCGCGGCTGAGTCCGACCCCATTGCTGCTCAGGTAGCCTGCCACAACATGCCCAACCTGGTCCATGTCTCTTCCGTCGAAGAACTATGTGCTGCAGATCTGGTGCCCTTTCTACAGCGCCGACAGGTCCGTGGGGTCCTCCTGGGTGGTGGCAGCCCCTGCCAGGGCAACTCTGCGTTGAACACCCACCGCAAGGGTTTGGCTGACCGCCGCAGCTGCCAACCCCTGGAGCTCCAGAGGCTGCAACAAGAGCTGCATGCCCTCCCTGAGATGCACAATGTGGAACTGGTCGCCTTTTTGGAGAACGTGGCCTCTATGCCGCCTCAAGTCCGTAGTCAGTACACTCAGTGGCTCCGCGGAGAACCCGTTTTGGTGGACAGTGCTAGCTGTGGCTGGGTCCAACGTCGCCGGCTTTACAGGCTGGTGTCACGACACAAATCTCTACACGCTCAGCTCCAGCCCCCCGCTTGCTGGGACTGGGTTCCTGGTGACGGGGTGGTCCCGCAGCTGCAGTATGTCGGAGACAAGCCTCTGCCCAATCGCTGCTTCTTCGCACAGGGCTTCCAGCCTCTTGTTGACCCCAAGGCCATCCTCAAGCAAAAGGGCTCTGGCGCCATGCACCCTTTTACCAGGGAATTTTTTATACGGGAGACCGGACTTCTTCCTCGTCGTCCGCTGCTGTGGAGCGCTTCTTTGCGGATGCTCGACGGTTTCCACCTTCGGCCTACGAAGAGCGATCTTTGGTGTGGAAGGGCGAGGAGTGGCGACAGCCTTTGCCCTCTGAGAGGGCCCAGCTGCTTGGCGTCCCACCTGACTGCCTTGATGCCGTGCCTGGTGATGCAGCCCTCAAACGCCAGCGGCAGAACTGCTTGCTTGGCAACGGCTTCCACCTGTACTCGGTCCTGGCCATCCTGTGCATGTTGCCCCAGCTGTTGGAGGCCAAGTTGGCAGCCCCTCTGGTTTGGCATTCTGAAGTTTCTCTCCGGTCTCGTCTTCTCCACACGGTCTGGGAACCTGGGAGATTGACAGACTTTCCTGGCCTGCATTCAGCGGAGTCCATTGCTTCTCGATTGCCCCATTTGTTTCCTGAGTGTCGGGTGGATGCTGCAGTTTGGTCTGACGTGCGCCGTCGGCTGAGCCACTGTTCCCTGCTCGACCTCCAAGCCTACATGGGGTGGTGCCGCCTTCGAGGCCTTGCTACAGATGACTTGGGCCCCCAACCTCTCCAACGAGTCGATCGGGCCCGTATCTATGCCGGCTTGTCGGGACCCTACTGACTCCGCCCGCGGCCTCGACCATTTGCTTGCTCCTGGCCTGGGCAAAGAGGGTCACATTGCTCAAGCTTTGCAGCTCCCTTCCCCTTTCCAGTCTGTGGCCTGGCCTGAACGCGATGTTGAGTTCACCCTTGAGGCCATTTGTGTCTGGCGTGAGTTCCTCCCGGGGTACACCAGGCACCTTCGCCATGTGCTGCAGACTGTCGCTACTGCAGTCCAGCCTGTTTGGAGGAGGCCTTGGCCGCCTGGCGTGTGGAGAGTGCTCACCATGTGGCCTCTTCCAAGCGTCCAGGGTTTGTGGCTACTTTGACAGTGCTTCTCCAGTGGCCTGACCTCTTCCAGGCGCAGTGTTTGGTCCGGGGTTACCCTATTGTGGGGACTATCGCCCCTACTGGCCTGTTCCGCCCCATCCTCCCCAGGGAGATCGACAGCTTGGATGACTGGGTGGCTGATGCTGAGGCGATCATTGATGCCCTCGTCAAGTCTCGTCCCCCACGTGCTGTCGATGACATCTTGGCCCAGACCATCGCCGAGCAAGAGAAGGGCTTTTGTTCCCAGTTTTACTCTCGGTCGGCCATTGATGCCCGATTTGGCCCAGGCCAGTGGCGACCCTTGGAACGATTCGCCATCACTCAAGCTGACCAGAAAATCCGCATGATTGACAACGCCAGACGCACCGAGCACAACGCTCATACTTCCATGCCTGAGACGATCTTCACAGTGAGCATCGACATGATTGCGTCTGTGGCCGCTGCGTTGGGTTCTGCTTTGCAGTTGTCTCCTGACGTGGATACCCAGGCCAAGTTTCCCTGGCTCTCCCTGCGCCTTGGCACGGACGACCTGCCGGATGCCTACCGTGGGTTGCCAGTCCATCCAGATCACCAGCGTTTCTCTATTGTGGCAGTTTATGTTCCTGAACAGGGCTGGAGGTTCACCATCTTGTGGGGCTTAGCGTTTGGCCTGGAAAGTGCAGTGGTATCCTTCAATCGGTTTCCACAACTTGGCATCGCCATAGCCCGTCGCTGCACGTTATCTTTGGCTGCAGCCTACTTTGATGATGAACTGGCTATTGAAGCCGTGAGAGATGCTGATTGTTCCCAAGCCGGCCTCCGTTTGGTCTTCAAGTTGATGGGCGCTCCTCCCCAGGCGGGCAAGGGCTACATGCCTTCGGCCAACCGCCACTACCTGGGTACCTCCATCCACACCGGTGACTTCACCCTCTTGGGCATTGTGCGCATTCAGCCTAAGTTCACCGCGCTCCAAGATCTTGGCAAAGCTGGATGACGCGCTGTCCTCTGATAGTTTACCACGTGATGATGCTGGGAAACTGAGGGGCGACATTACCTGGCTTTTCACAATGTGTCTGGGACACTTGGGAAAGCTGGCAGGCCCTGTCCTGACCCGCCACCAGTCCAGCGATGTGGCTCGTCTCGATGCTGTCGAGCGTTTGCACATCCAAGCTCTGCGGCAGGCCATCCTTCTTTCTCAACCGCGTGACATCCCAGTTTTTCCCTGCCTGAACCGCACCACTACGGTGTATTCCGACGCATCCTACGCCTGGGCTGGATCATTTTCCCCTCTTCTGGCATCCCGGAGGGTGGAACCTGTGTCGTTCCCCCCCAGGTGATTGCCCAGTGGAAGCCCAGAGCCCAACAGATCTTTCCCGGTGAAACCATTGCCGCACTTGTCATCCCTCACCTTTGTGCTGACGTCCTCCGTGATTCCGACGTGGTGTGGTTCATCGACAATGAGGCTTCCGCCGCGGCATTGGTACGGGTAACATCTGGGGAAGAGGACATTTTGCTCATGGTTCAACACGCTCACCTTCAATTCCATGCTCTTCGCATTCGCCCGCGGTTCGAATGGATCGACAGTGAATCTAATCCTGCTGATGGCTTGTCTCGCCTCGGCCTTTTGGACGAATGGACATTGTCCCAACCGTGGCATGTCCAAGAATTTGATTTCCCTTCTTTGCTAGCTCCTCCATCTGCTTACACAGCTTGCTGCGCCGATAGGTGATGTTAACAGTGGGTGATTCTTTATTTTACAGTGGGTTAAGGATAGATGTCTAAAGTTGTCACCCTGTTAACATACACAGCGGCACAGCCAATACTCAGATATCTGCGGAGAGAGGGAAAATCAATATGCAGACCGCACTTCCTCCCAAACCTTTCTTATCTTATATGGGAGTAGGTTGGTTGTGTAGGGTCCACATGTGATGTGAAAGTTTTGTGGTGGAAGGCTGGTTGACTTGGCCATTTTGGCTCAAGCCAACCAGGCCTTCCACCTGTGAGTTTTGATCCCTCCCTCCTCTCCCTGATCCCCTCTGCGGGGTGATGGGAGGGGAGGGCTATGACAGGTTTTCCTTTAGCTCTCCACCTCCCTTGTGTTGTTGGATGGGTTAAGGATAGATGTCTAAAGTTGATCTTTGACTCTAACCATCTCAAAAGTGTCACCCTGTTAACATACACAGCGGCACAGCCAATACTCAGATATCTGCGGAGAGAGGGAAAATCAATATGCAGACCGCACTTCCTCCCAAACCTTTCTCTTTCAATGCCTTTCAGCGAGCAGCAGCGAGTTTCATGTTTGCACTCAGTTTATTGGTGTGAGATGTTGGACATTTTCACTTGAAGCCATTTTCAGTTGGAGGGCGATGGGGTGCATATGTGCAGTTGGAGCGACCTTTTTGGCGCCATGGCATAAACTTCGCATTTGTTTTTTTTGCCACGTTGCCGAGAGGTTCAGGTGGGGTGGGTGGAGCAGTAACATTCGTGTTAGCTTGCACATGCACTTGATTTTACGCTAGACCGGGAGATGTGCTACGCCAAAGACCTGCTACGCTATCATGTTCGTGTGAACCATCAAAAGAAAGAACTTGTTCGCAAAGACAGAAAGACAAGAAAGCAAACGCGCTCTCAAATGGCAGGAACACAGTTTATAGATTATAGATCGTTGTTCGCAAAGCCTACAGCATTTTACAGGCAAGTGCTGGCGAAGAGAGATAGGCACAAAAAGAAAAGCAACATACGCCCAGCAATGCCTTTGATAACTGGCAGACAGGGAAAAAAGGCTGCATACTTCGTGCCTGATGACTTTGCAACAAACTATATACTGCAACCTTGAAGACTCCCAATCATTGGTTTTTCAACCACATCTAGCTCAAAGTGGCTTTCGTCAGCGAAAGCATGCAAAAGCAACGTTTTGGAACAATGTGGAATCACTCAAAATCACAAGGCGGCTAAAAGGTTGAAACCCTGTGGTTTGGAGCCTTTTCCAAAGTCTCAGACTAACCCAGTCTTGCAGCCTAGTTTTGTGCGTACCTTGAAATGGGAGTTTGTGATCTTGCGGATCAACTTCGAGACTTGTCCCCAATGGGTTTGCCCATCAGGAATTAATCGTCAAGGTTTCAGATGGTTTGTGGATGTTTGTAGGCTGTGAAAGGTGTAGATGGTTCACATTGGCTCACTTGATTTACCGTGTGCAAAGTATGCGAGGCCGAGGATGCACAGCGGCTGCAGCAGGAGAACTCCAGTCTCAGGCCCAGCGGGTTCAAATGCCGCTGTAGCATGCAACAACATGGTACAACATGCTATATGCTGCAAATTGGAAAACCAAGCGTATTAGTTTTTACATGCTTTTACTATTTTTGGCTCTCATGATTATGTCAGATGCGGAACATTGCGGAACCCTTTTTCCAACTCTTTCAAACATTTCCAAAAAGAACTGCGCATGCGGTTGCAACATGTTGGGTTTGCCGCATAGGTTTGCCGAAATTTATCTGGATTTTGTAGAAGTGTATCATATGTGAAGATTGCGCATGTGTATTTGCAGCCGTTTAGTAGGAGCAATTTCACTGGTTTTTGTACGTAGTGTTTTTCATTGTTTTCATGGGTGCACTTGAAAGATCTTTCCATGTTCAGGTATGATTTTTAGAATAAGGTTCATTTCTTGCGCGCGCGCGATTTTTTCGTGAGATCTCACGGAAAAATTTTTGTGAATTTGAAGTTGGGAAATGTTAGGAACAACAAGAAAGTTGTGTTTGAAATCCTCAACATTAGAGGTAAGTCTTGCCCCGGAGCCATGCGGCGAAGGCATTTAAAGCCTACCGCGAATCTGTTGAAGACAGAATCGCGCCAGCAAGTGCCTTCCAGGACACCTCATGGCTGACTGCAGAGAAAAGGTCAGAGTGGAAAAAAAGGCTGCCGAATGGTGCAGGAAAGCTCTTCCAATGCTTGATGAATGATCTTCATGGAACGCAAGATGCATGAACGTCATTGGTCCCCCCCCACACCCCCCCCCACACCCACCCACACCCCCCCCACCCCCCTGCATGGTCAGGAGCTCAGAAACATTGCTCACTTCCCGGCGAACCACTACGGTTGACCCAACATGTTGCAACATGCCGGGTCAACCGTAGTGCCAGAGTGGTTAACCGGGAAGCAAGCAATGTTTCTGAGGTTCCGACCATGTGTTCTGCGTGTATGTGTGTGTGTGTTCCGGTGAACGGGGTGGTTCGGGGGACGGGGTGGGCGGGGTGTGTAATAAGGTTCTTTGGTCTTGCGTTCCACGCGCAAAGTTCCATGCACACTGCCAAGAAAATTTGCCACTCACACGGCAAGCAATGAGGAGAACCAAGCATTCGAAAACAGCATGGAAACTCAACATTGCTCTGTTCCAAGACTTTATGTACTGTTGCACTTACCAACAGAACTGTCTTTAGCAACATTTTTCCCGCCAAATTTGGCGAAGAAATACGTCTTCACAACACGTGCCAATCACTATGAAGATCAATTGTGAACCTAAGACATCATTACGTTGAAACCATAAATCATTGAAAAAACAGTGCAAATACCTACCAAACGGTTGCAGTTATAAATGCACAAGCCTCACTTCTGATGAATTTCTCGAAAACACCTATGCGGCAAACCCAACATGTTGCAACCTTGACGTCCATATTTGCTTCCAGGGCGCTGCTCTCGCAAAGGGAAGGCGATGTTTGCGTGTTTGATAATATATTCGTCCTGTTGAATGAGCTTAGGTTCGTTCGAGCCGCGAAAACACTAGTAAACGCGCTGAAAGCATAAGCGCAACCAAATTGATCGCTAATGTTAAAGAGGACATTGTACATCCTTTGCGCATTTCACTCAAAGACGTGCTGTGCAGTCAGGTCGCTTTGCAACTTCCGGCGTGATCTAATTTGTGGTAGGCTAGAATCAGCTACAGCATTGTTTTTGAGGAAACACCTACAAGTCAAACACCGGTTTTGCCGAATTGCATATCAACACACAGCGTACACATGAAGAGGGAAGAGAAAAAGAGAAAGAGAGAGGGGAGGGGAAAAAGCACAGCGCAATCGATATTAGATATGCAAGAATATCATATTATTGTACATGTATTGTACTATTGGTAGAATATATATATATATATATTATATATATACGCACATATGCAAGCCCCATGCTGCCCAAGCTCAATCCAGTTGTAGTAAGATCCGGTCTATGATGACGATGCGGAGATGAATTCACTTCCGAATCTATCTATTTGGCATTTGAGGCATAGGGATGGCAATGGCAAAGTTCCCCGTTCTACAAGAGGCAAGGATGCAATAAGAAACCGCAACGCATTTCCTACTGGCAGGCTTCATAGTCAAAGGAAGTATCAAAAAGAAACTTTCAAAATTTCAGGCACCTCAAATACATCAATTTCAACGCTTGAGTGGCTGCACAGTGTCATCGCGGAAGCTAGCGATAGCTAGCTGGAGTCGCCTTTGCTACAACAACAATAGTCTTGGGGGCCTGCCGTGTTCGCGTGAAGTTTCACTTAGTAGCACCAGCAACTCTGCAATAGGCAGTAGCCTATCCATTGGAACCGCCTGCAAGAGAGAAAGAAACCTAGCATGACATGGCGGGGTTGATCTGCATCTAAGCAGACCTTGGCACGTGTCGGCCACAAGGATTTCTTGCTCTTTCTACTCCCTTTTTTTCCCTCTATCATTCCTTTTGCCACCACCGTAGCTTTATGATGTAGTTTTGTTTGACTTGTTTGTTTTGTGTGGTCTAAGTTCTAATTATGTATTTCTTGCTGCCTTTCGTATGCGCAGTGCCTACTACTCCTCGCTCGCATCTGGTTTGATTTTGATGTTTGTGTGCACTTGTATGTTGCGATATGACGTCGTACCTGATGCAGTGATATAAGACTTGTAGTGCATAGATGTGTATAGCAGCTTGGTGGTGCGTTGTTGTGCATCACAGGATGTCATACATTGCGGTTTATTTACAATAGTAGTGAAATTATTTCACATTATTTCTAACTTGCAGTGCATTTTAGCACAAAGTCACCGTGACCCTTGATTTTGATGAGTTTGGTCATGCTACACTGCAGAAGGGCCCATGCATTCAATTACTCATTATTGCACTTGTCATGTATGGATCCTACCAGAGAATTCATTCATGTGATCAACCTCCCAATCAGGTTGGCCTTTATCTCCTTGATTGTTCAATCAAACCGTCAACTCACCTCACAAAGAAGCAATGACTGACTGCGTTCAATTTTTCCAATCAATGATTCAGTGAACTCGCTCATCAAGCACCGTGGACTCCGTCGCGCTTATTGTTGTGGCCGTTTTGATTGGCCCCTCACGTTTGAGCCTCCTGTCCTCCTGAAGCTTCTACTTCGTGCCTTTGTACAAATGTGTACAGTCAAGCTCCGCACATCTCCGCACGGAGTTTTCGTCCAATGTGTCCAGGCAGCAGCTGGAGCTATGCGAGCATGCTCGCCGAGTTTCGGAACAGAAAGAGCAGGGCAAGCAGGACGGCAGATATCGGAACGGCAGATACGGCAGTTTTTCAGGTGCTTCTTGTGAAGTTTCGCATCACTGGCACTCCGTGGCAATCTGCACGTGGATCTTGTGGTGTGTTGGGTTGCTTAGGGCAGCTGCAAACGGCTGGACATGTTGTGAAGACGTTTTGTATCAGGGGGCTTAAGAATGGTAATAATCTTTCAGAATTCATCTGGATGTTGTGTTTCTTTCTCTTCAATGTGAAGCGGCAGGCAACTGAATTGAGCAATTCTGTCAGACTCTGCGCTACGGATATTTCCGCATATTCCAAGTCTGCAAATTCCTTTTTTTTTCCGCGGACAAAACCCACCATTAGATTCTCACTAGCAATCCACCAGCCGCTAGCAAGAGAGAGGCTGCGGCGAGTTTGGACATGTTTGAACCATGCGTTTGTTTCCTCCATGTACCTGACTTAAACCTATGTGCCCTGCTTATCTTTGGATGACTCTTCCTATTCAGGCAAAATGCGCCAAGTGGTGCTGAAAAGAAGCAGCCAGGGTCCCTCTTAACCATTTAGATGTACAACAAAGTAGTTGCTAGTCAATTCCTCATATATGTATATATATATATACATCTTGTAAATGATAGTACATATATATATATATATAGGTATTCATATATATATATAGATATGTGTGTGTATTTATATTTATATATCTATATACATGTTTTTATATATTTATATATATATACGTATTTATATATATGTATATGTGTGTGTGTGCATTTATATATATATATATATGTATTTTTATATATATATATGTATTTCTATATATGTATTTATATATATATATATACCAGTAGTACCGCACAAGGCGGTGGCGGAAGTTTCAAAAATAGGAAACCTATAGGAGAGGTTCGTTGCTGTGAATGATGGATGGCAGATCGAACCNAGTACCGCACAAGGCGGTGGCGGAAGTTTCAAAAATAGGAAACCTATAGGAGAGGTTCGTTGCTGTGAATGATGGATGGCAGATCGAACCCACTGATGGGCCGACAAGTGGTTGGAGGCAGCGCAGTGTAGTTGTAATGTAGTGTAGTTGTAGTTGTGGTTGTAGTTGTGGATGTAGTTGTGGTTGTAGTTGTATTTGTAATGTAGTTGTAGTTGTATTTGTAGTGCAGTGCAGTGTAGTGTAGTGTAGTTGTAGTGCTTAGTGTGGTTGTAGTTGTAGTTGTTGTAGTTGTAGTTGTGGTTGTGCTTGTTGTAGTTGTTGTAGTTGCTGTAGTTGTTGTAATTGTAGTTGTCATGGAATTGAAGTTGTAGTTGTAGTTGTTGTTGTTGTAGTTGTTGTGGTTGTAGTTGTACTTGTAGTTGTAATTTTAGTGGTTGTTCTGGTTATAGTTGTTGTAGTTGTTGTAGTTGTTGTAGTTGTTGTAGTTGTTGTAGTTGTTGTAGTTGTAGTTGTCATGCAGTTGGAGTTGTAGTTGGAGTTGTAGCTGTTGTAGTTCTAGTTGTCATGTAGTTGAAGTTGTAGTTGTATTTGTAGTAGTTGTAGCCGTTGTAGTTGTTGTAGTTGTCATGTAGTTAAAGTTGTTGTTGTTGTTGTAGTTGTCATGTAGTTAAAGTTGCTGTTGTAGTTGTAGTTGTAGCTGTCATGTAGCTGAAGTTGTAGTTGAAGTTGCAGTTGTAGCTGTTGTAGTTGTAGTTGTAGTTGTTGTAGTTGTTGTAGTTGTAGTTGTCATGTAGTTGAACTTGTAGTTGAAGTTGTAGTTGAAGTAGTAGTTGTAGTTGTAATAGTTCTAGTTGTTGTAGTTGTAGTTGTAATGTAGTTACAGTTGCTGTTGTAATGTAGTTACAGTTGCTGTTGTAGTTGTAGTTGTAGTTGTCATGTAGTTGAAGCTGTAGTTGAAGTTGTAGTTGTTGTAGTTGTAGTTGTAGTGTAACATTGCAAAACGAAGCAATTCTGTGCGATTTCCTCCATTTTCCAAGTTGACAACATCAAAAACGAAGCATTTTGCGAGGCTTCCTTCAAAAATGGAAAGTTGAGTGTGCAGCTGATGGCCTCGTACCAATGCGTTTTGCGATTTTTTCATGCCATGTCTGAAAAGTATTGCGCCTGCCACGAAAACGTGAAGCCAGGCCATACGAAGTGCTGCACCTGTCACCCAAAATAACTTTGACAGACCTGAAGATCTTATGTTCCCAAATGCAACCCCTCTCAGGAAATCAGCGCCCTGACCTCATAACATCTCTGCTTGAAGTGTCTCTTGTACTGCGCCTGCCACGAAAAATGCATCTTTGCAGATCCTCTTCAAATGCCCCACGCCTGCCATCATTTTTGAAAATGCCACAAAACCCACACGTTTAGGTCACTTTTGACCAGGTGCAGAATCCCTTGCGCCTGCCACGCAAAACGACGTCTGGGCTTCCAAAAGTGGTCCGAGCATGTCCGAGCATGTGGTGTTTTTAACATTTTGACTTCCAAATGTGCTTCGCGCCACAACGCCGTGCACTTTTTCCACATCTCAACTTCCAAAAGCGGTCCGAGAATGTGTTTTTTTTTACATTTTCACTTCCAAGTGTGCTTCGCGCCACAACTGCATGCACTTTTTCGACATCTCAACTTCCAAAAGTGCTCCGAAGCTGACCGTTTTTAACGCTTTTCACTTCCAAATGTGCTTCGCGCCCCAACGGCGTGCACTTTTTCGACGTCTCAACTTCCAAAAGCGCTCCGAGACCGACAGCTTTTAACACTTTTCACTTCCAAATGTGCTTCGCGCCACAGCACCGTGCTCTTTTTGGGCATCTGAACTTCCAAAAGCCCCCCGAGACCGACAGTTTTTGACGCTTTTTACTTCCAAATGTGCTTCGCGCCGCAACGCCGTGCACTTTTTCCACAGCTCAACTTCCCAAAGTGCTCCGAACACGGTGTGTTTTGACACTTTTCGCTTTCAAATGTGCTTCGCGCCACAACGCCGTGCCCGAGATGTCTCCGCACCCGCCGTTTTAGCGAGCCTACTTTTCGACCCTCTGGAGCCACAAAACATTGGAAAAAACACAGTGTTTCGCAACTTTCCTACCTTTTTGCGCACCTGCATCTTCTCTCTTCTGACATTCTCATCGTTTGACTTTCTCCATCTTCTGACTGTCTCCATCTTCTGGCCTTTTTCATGGCAGTGCTTTTCTATCTGTCCATATTGTCAGAAGGTTTAGCTTCTAAACTTCCTTCGATTTTACCCACAGCAGTTTTATGTATTGTGCGTGTATTTACCTTGTTTTGATGGCGCCTGTGGTTTCATTTTGGGGTCTCGTCGCCGCTTTCTTCTTGCTACATATGTGAAACGTCCGATCTGAGTGACAGAATATGTATATATATATATATATTTCAAATGGTTGAGATGTTTGAGTCTTGAGGAGTGCTGGGGTGGACTGAGCCGTGATATGGGCTTCCTCCGACAGGAAGTGGTGGTCTGGGTCTCAGTGTCTGGCAGCGAAAGTGAAGGGACAACATCGGCGCAGTGACAAGAAAGTGGCTCTTGGATGCTCTTGGCAGATCAGCCTGTGTTCGCTGGCAGGCACAAAGGCGTCATCCAGCATGGCAGGCACTGCCCAGCGCTTCCCGACCCCATGCGATTTATGGCATTGGGTAAGGGCGCATTGGTTGTAGACTAGATCATTTTCAGGCGGCTGCTCATGATCTGAACTTCCACCATTCCCACCAGGGGAGTAGGACCTGACACCCGAGCATGGGGCACCAAATCAGACACTGGACTCAACTGAAGCCAGACACAAAACGGTCCAGATGGAGACTGCATTCCATTGATTTCCCTGAACCCCTACGTTCACATTCCTATGATATCACACGTGTTTCCAAGCTTCAAGCTTATGAAGGTGCCTATTACTCCTCCGTCGCTTTCTGGCTGGGACGGACACGTTCCTTGCGTTGAAAATTCCTCCAGCAGAGGACAAGCAGCCAAGCGGCTCATGTAGCAACACTCGGTTGAGTAGATTGGCAACGGCCTGAACTGAAGAAAAGATGTGTCAAAGTATTGGCTTGTATAGACTTACGGGGTACGTTTTAGTGCGCTGGACACAAGAGCGGTTGCATGTTTTTGCAGTCGCATGGCAGAGATTTGGTTACTTCCAGCTTTATCAGGTTGGGTCTGCTGCAGCCCCAACAAGCACTGCCGGAACCCTGGCAGACCGATGTCTCTCAAACGCATCATCAGTGATACACCAGTGATATCTTGATGCTTGTATCATGTGATACTGTCATATCAAAGCGCATGTTTGCAAAAGTGTCGTTTCTGTTCTGATGACCGTCCGCTTTGAAGACTTGCCCCTCAACTGATTTGTCCAATGTCCCACAGATGTTCTTTTGTCTTGCAACTTGACTATGGGCAAATGTTTAGTCGATTCAGCCGTTCTGAGCATTTACAAAAAGCTTTTTGCGACCCCAGCTCTTTCTGGACACTCGGTTTACTTGCAAGTTTGAAGCGGAGTTGTTTCAAGTTGTGAGATGTTGATGCAGAAATTATATGCAGTCAACACTGACACTGAGCAAAGGCACCAGCGGTACTGATACCAGCTCCTTGCCTCCATGGCAATTCGCAACCAGGTCAGCAAAGAAATTCAGGGGTTACAAGGAGACAGGGCATGTAAGGAGTACTGTAAGGGGGATTGTTGACATGAGCTGAACAATGTTGAAAGACGTTGAAAAATGTTGACTACAACTGCGGGGTACTGTTGTTTCATTGTGTCGAGGTACGAGGTATGTCGAGGCCATCCTTCAAAGGTTTTGTTTGTCTTCAAAGGTCTTGTTTGTCTTAGATTGCATTGGTTTGAAAGGAGCAGCAAACATTCACAAGCTTCTCAACACGTGCGTGAATAGCCAGACAAACAATAACAAGTGTATACTCACGTGTATACTGTTTCTCTGCAGCAATAGACAAGGACAGAAGGAACGAAGAAGAAAGTGCACGCATATAGCGTACGTTACATCTACTTTCAGAATCTTCCACACCCGGTCACAATCGTCTAAACCGCACGCACCATACACATCAATGAACTGGTATTGGTGTTTTTTCATAGGTGCAAGTGCTTTCCTCTCCTTTGAAAATACTGGCCGGCCAAATCAGTTGACCACAAATGCTTCACCACCAAGTCGTTCATGGCAACACCAAGCATGCACATGCCACATGATTTTGGCACTGGCACTGGTTTGATGCTTTAGTGTCAAGTGGCCGGAGCCTTCTGTTCATTCCACTGTGCATTTATTGCTAAGTAGTTGTGGTTTGATCAAGAGGCACTCTCCAGGAGTCAAGGGTGGGTTTCATTTCGTCTTTGCAATCATTGCCAATCCTTTGCCCATCCTTTGCCCATCTTTGCGCTGAAAAACTGCAGCCCTGCTTGAATCTCGAGTTGTTGCCAGGAAGCGCTCCTGTGACTCCACGTGTGCCGCAGCTTAGACAGCAGCCTGGTCGCAGAAGCTGTGATGGTAGTGGTTAGGTAGGGATGGTCGCCTGCTCAATGCAGATCCTCAATGATCTTTCATGGTCTTGAACGGTGCTAACAAGATTTTCTGTTTGAAAACAAGTTTTCGGCTCTTATATATATATATATATACACACACATAATTATACATATAGTTTTATACACATATGTGTATTTGAATCATGTTCGGTTTTCAAGTATGCATGAAGCAGTATTTGCCATGGCGCTTGAGTAGTGAGGCTACCGTCAAGAATGCATGTGGCACCAATGTCAGCTGCCTGAACCTGAGCACCGAGGGATGACGGAACACAACACTGGCGTAAGAAAAAGAAGAGAAAACGCATTTGATTATCAAAGGGGGTTTAGAAGAGAAACTTCCCTGGTACGGAAATTCAAAACCTCACCCATTCAGTCACCCACTCACCCACTCACCCACACTCTCTTGTCCCTCACCCTCTTGCAGTTTTTGAAGGAAGTCTCGCACGAAAGCTTCGTTTGCACACCTTCAAGCTGCAGTTTTGAAGGACGTCTTGCACGAAGAAGCTTCGTGCGCGCAACTTCAAATTGCAGTTTGCGTAGGAAGTCTCGCGCGCAAGCTTCGTTTGCACAAATTCAACGTGCAGTTTTGGAAGGAAGCCCAGATGAATTCTAGGTATCCGTGTGCTACTGTGTGTGGAGGTGACAAAAATTTCCGGAAAGTCCTGTTGTGAGCGGTGGATTTCGACCTTTTCGGGGAAGACCACTATGATGAAATCCACACTTGCAACAGGCCTTCCGAGCTAAACTCTAGCACACCTCTTCACAAAAAGCATGTGTCTGGCACCCCAATGATCATGATTAGTCCAAAACCAAAAGAACCAAAAAAAACAATGTTTCCACAACTACTCTGACTTCTGGACTAGTTGCCAAATCTTTGGTTTTTTGTTTTTTTTGGTTCTTGTGTTTTTTTTTGGTTTTCTCGAGGTTTTGGTCTGATCCTGATTAATCTGGATTAATCCTGATTAATCCGGATCAGAACCTTCTACTTCATGACTCCGGCACTTAGTTCCGGCCTTCTTGTCCCCAAATTGGGATAAAATCAAATACTCAGAGAGCAATTGTGTATTTAATCTAGCTTTCTGAAGACTTGGCACTTTTCGAAAAATGCCGCAACAATTGAAACAAAATAAAGCAAACAAAGTGCACTTAGGATATGGGTTCAGCATATTTTGCATACAATCACCCAACATCTATGAATCCAAGTCGTAATTTTTTTTACGAACGTGATATTTCATAAAGAGAGTGCGGCCTGACTTTGTGCATTCCCTTTGAAGTTCTGCAACTTCTGTTTTAAACAGTGCAAAAGGACCTTCAACACATACAGAACTGCATAGAANAGAGAGTGCGGCCTGACTTTGTGCATTCCCTTTGAAGTTCTGCAACTTCTGTTTTAAACAGTGCAAAAGGACCTTCAACACATACAGAACTGCATAGAAAACATGGAGCCTTCTACTGACAGTTCCAACCCTTTCAAATTAAGTTTCATTTATATATGCGGTGATCTGTTCTAGTGATCATGGCATTCTTTGAAGAGAACTTGTCTTAACTATCTGGAATATATCCCTTCAAGAAAATGCATCATCTCTTTGAAAAAGGTGCAATATTCCCTCAAACATGAAACCATCACTTCAAATTTCAAGATGGTGTTCTTTTGTGTATATAGCGGTCCTTTTATCAAGGGTCCCTTTTTCAAAAGAGTATGGCATTTCTTGAAAGAATGTGCAAAACATATCCTTTGTTCTTCAAATAATTTAACCTCCCTGAGTGAGATACAGGGTGATACAATATTATCTTAAGATATCTTAAGACAATTGCACTTTATTCCAACATGTAATCCTTTTGCATACGCAGCACTCTTTCTGAAAGGATACGAAATTCCTTTGGAATGTCAGGCATCATTTTGGGAAGCACCTTCTGCAAAATCATGGACACAATTGACTAAGAAGAATGCACAATTCTTTCATATCAGACAAAAGAAAGACTTCCTTTAGAGAAAGATCTGCTCTTAAGAATACAACAAACAAGGAAGACTGAACCTTTCCAATAGGAATACTACATGCGTCAAGAAAAATCTGTTCCATTTTTGCTGGAACATGGCTTCTTTGATCCAAAGAATGCCATATTGTCTGATAGAATAACTGCCATTTGTAAGCAATATAGTCATCCTTACAAGACTTTCAGGGAATATTGTGTTGATGCATACTAAAACAGTGGCAGCAATAAAAAGCACGCTACATATGGTGCAGGATTGTTGCCTATTTGAAGGGATACTATATCATTTGAAAGAAAAGCGCCCTTTTTCAAAAGGAATGCTGCATCTTTTAAAGGATTCCTCTATAATTTGTAGGGGTATTGCTTGTTGAAAAAACGTTGGCTTTTCTCAACGGAAAATTGCAAAAGAATTGCAAATGCTTCTTTGCAAGCAGGGGAGGCTTCATAGTCGTATTTAATATTACATTTAGAACAGGAATGCAATATGTTAAANTGAGGGAAATTCTGCATTTTTGAGAAAAACACGTGATATTTTGCCAGGGATAGTGGAAAGGTTCATACAACTATATCAATGCTATTAAGGTGCACATATTTTTCAATATAGTCATTCCTGAATTGTGTGTATTTAAAGTGATCCTTTACCTCTTGACTCTGATGGATCTACTACATTGCATTCAATAAGGGGAACACAATTCACAAGGTAACTCGTAAACCAAAAATGTGGTCTTGCATGGGGATGGCATGGAGCTAGATTTCACCCAAGAGCTTCTTGATAAACACCTGACCTTCTTTATTTTTAGCGATTTTTTGCCCATAGTTGGGTGGAAAGTATGTGCTTAAAAGTGCAATCTGTTCATATCCGGATTATTTTTACTTTGGATTTACCAAAAAAAAGCAATTTTCTGCCGCTCGCAACAGGCCCCTCCCAAAATTTATGGGACTTGCTAGGGTATCTGCGCCTTCTTGTTTCTAAAGGTTAGGAGGATGGGTTTTGGATGATTTTCAGGCTTTTGGCGTTGTGCTTTTTTTGCTCGATTTTCATTTGATAAATCACACTTTGTACTTTTTGTTGGCTTTGGCGGCGCGATCCGGTTTTGGAACAGGTTTGGGGTTGAGAAGGGCTGAGATGAGTTGACATGAGAGCTGAGAAGAGCTGAGAAAAGAGCTGAGAAAAGAGCTGAGAAAAGAGCTGAGAAAAGAGCTGAGAAAAGAGCTGAGAAGAGCTAAGAGTGTCGAAAAGAGTGAAGAAGAGCTGAGACGAGCCGTGAGAGGAGCTGAGAAGAGCTAAGAAGAGCGGCTGAGAAGAGCCGACATGAGTTGAGAAGAGGAACTGAGAGGAGCTAAGGAGAGCTGAGGTGAGCTGAGAAGAGAAAGACGCGTCAAGCAAAGAGAAGACAAGAGGAAACGATTTCAGGAGATGGTTTTTGCAAACGCGCGGCGATGTTCACATCCGCTAAGCGCTTTCTGTTTGTTGCTCTATAAGCTTCAATGTTTGAAACGTCCAACCTTGGCTTTCCCAGGCGCTATTTGTTAATTCACAAATGTCGTGCATCGTTGTATGTTTGTATCAGTTTGTACCCTGGTTGTAGCGTTTGCTGGCGTCACATTGACCTCAGATAGATATGTGTATACAGTATACATGTAGATGCACACGTGGATGCGACGCCGCATGTCATTACCCTGCGGTGCGTTACATTGTACAACTTTGTATTGCATTGAGGGAAGATATACCGGTAAATACAAATAGACACCCAGATAAACCACGGCTGCCTAGACGGTACGATTTTCATTTGATTTACACAGACACACACGCATATAGATAGATAGATAGATAGGTAGGTAAGCAGGTAGGTAGGTAGATGGATGGATGGGTGGATCTTATTTACGGACATTGCACATTTGCTGAATTCATTCAGCCTGATGTGATTTAAACGGGGCACTTGCACATAACTAGAGGCTGGACGGATGTTTTTCTCCACGCGTCCGGCCACTCTGTATCCAATGCTTTATGTGTTCAAGCTGCACGGTCCTATCTTCTGCTTTAGAGGTTCTACATAGGTGCTTGGCTATTGCTACGTGGTCAGAAACACTTCCTTCCTACAGCTTGACTTTGACCGGACCCACTTATGCCTTCCATTTTCTTTGTCGCCGCTTGCTCTTCGTCTCTGCAGACTTTGTCAAAGGAAGTTTAGAAGTCTATACTTCCGTGTTACGGAGTTTCACAGCAAAGATGAGTGAAAGCGAAAAAGCCGGATAGCAAGGAAGGTCAGCAAAAGAAGTACCATAACACAGAATTCTCACAGCAAAGAAGCACCAGAGCAAAGAAGTAGCATAGCAAAGAAGCCCCACAGCAAAAAAGTCCCACAGCCACAGCAAAGATGAATGAAAGCAAAGAAGTAGCATAGCAAGGAAGGTCAGCAAAAGAAATACCATAGCAAAGAAGTCTCACAACAGGAAGGTCAGCAAAAGAAGCCCCATAGCAAAGAAGCCTCACAGCAGAGAAGCACCAGAGCAAAGACGTAGCATAGCAAAGAAGCCACATAGCACAGGTGAACGACAGCAAAGAAGTAGCATAGTAAAGATGAATGAAAGCAAAGAAGTAGCATAGAAATGTTCGGATCATGGTCAGATCGGCCCCGCATTGGACTTGACAGTGCAGGCGTCATTTTCCCAACTTCAAAATGAAAATTTGAGGGAAGTCTCGCACGAAAGCTTCTCTTTCACATCTTCAACTTTCAGTTTTGGAGGGAAGTCTCGCACGAAAGCTTTGTTTTCACATCTTCAACTTTCAGTTTTTGAGGGAAGTTTTGCGCGAAATGCGTGTTTGAAAGTTAGCGGATGATCGAAATGCTGTGTTTTGCAGGACAAAGCGTGCCTCGGAAGATGGATGAGGAAGGTCTGCCGCGCGACGGGTCCCGGACGGTCTCAGGTGTGCTCGGATCGGTTTCAGATCGGCCCCGCAGTGGAATTGACAATTCCTTCTGCATGGCTGTTGTGTACGAACTCTAGTGTGTTTTGCAACTGGCTGCTGCCAAATCGCATTGGAGTGGCAGCGTCAATGTTGCTTTGCGTTGCTGTTGCGCACATAGTTCTTTTGTGTTTTGCAACTTGCTGCTTCCAAATCGCATTGGAGTGGCTACGTCCATGTTGCTTTGTGCTGCTGCTGCGTGCGTAGTTCTATTGTGTTTTGCGATTGGCCGCTTCCAAATCGGATTGGAATGGCTGCGCCAAAGGTGCGACGATGAATTTTGTGATTTTCTACGTTTTGGATCGTTTTGGAGCCTGTCATTTTCCTTTCAAGATTCTTTTTTACAGGCCTTCAAAAATCGGTTTTTTTTCCGCTTTGGCGCCGAGATCCGATTTTGGAGCTGCAATTTCTGGCACCATTGGCGAAAAAGCTTCTGTGTAAAAGCTTCTCTGTGTAAACGCTTCTCTGTGTAAAAGTTTCTCTGTGTAAAGGCTTGTCTGTGTAAAAGTTTCTCTGTCTAAAAGCTTCTGTGTCTAAAAGCTTGCTGTGTGTAAAAGTTGGCTGTGTGTAAAAGCTTCTGTGTGTAAGAGTTTCTCTGTGTAAAGGCTTCTCTGTGCAAAAGCTTCTGTTTATAAAAGCTTCTCTGCTTAAGACTTCTCTAAAAGCTACTGTGTGCGAAAGCTTCTCTGTGTAAAAACTTCTCTGCGTAAAAGCTTCTGTGTGTAAAACTTTCTCTGTGTGAAGAGTTCTTTGTGTAAAAGTTTCTGTGTGTAAATGCTTTTGTGTGTAAAAATTTGCTCTGTGTAAAAGCTTTTGTGTGTGTGTAAAAGCTTCTCTGTGTAATAGTTTCCCTGTGTATGTAAAGACTTGTCTGTGTAAAAGCTTCTCTGTCTGAAGGCTTCTCTGTCTAAAGCTTGCTGTGTGTAAAAGCTGGCTGTGTGTAAAAAGTTTTCTCTGTGTGAAAGTTTGCTGTGTGTAAAAGTGTTTCTGTGGAAAAGTATCTCCGTGGAGAAGCTTCTGTGTGCAAAAGTTTGCTGTGTGTAAAAGCTTGCTGTGTGTAAATGCTTCTCTGTGTAAGGGTTTCTCTGCGTAAGGGCCTGTAGAAGGGCTGAGATCAGCTGAGAACAGAGAAGAGATGAGAAGACAGGAGATGAGCTGGCATGAGCTGAGAAGAGTTGAGAAAGTCTGAGAAGAGCTGACATAAGCTGAGACGAGATGGGATGAGTTGAGACGGCCTGACATGAGAAGAGCGGTGAAGAGCTTAGAAGAGCTGGGTTGAGACAAGCTGCGTAGAATGCAGAAGTTGAGAAGAGCTGAACTGGAAGAATTCAGATGAGCTGAGAAGAGACGAGAGAAGCTCAGATGACATGAGAAGAGATGAGAACAGCTGCGATCAGCTGAGAAGAGATGAGCAAAGAAGGGAAGACATGCGATGAGATGAGATAAGAGGAAAAACTTTAAGAAGACACGACATGAGATGAGATGAGATGGGAGGGGATGAGAGGCAAAACGCTGAGAAGACTACGTGAGATGAGATGAGATGGGATGGGATGACCCAGGCTGCGGTGACAGTGGGATCAAAGGAGCAGGTCCCAAGACAGCTGCGATTCGATGAGATCTGATGAACTGTACAAAGATCCAGCGTTCAAAAGACATGGCCCCGGAATGACAAGTCAAGAGATTGTTGCTGCGAAGCACAGCAAGCTGACTTGCGTCCTATAGGCACAGTCTTTGTTGCCCTCTATAGGCTATCAGCATTTCAATTTTGAAACTTCCGCCCCCGGCTTGGCCGGGAACTACTGGTACTTGTCATGCAAGTTTGTATTTGTAGATGCTATTGATTACATAGTTGCATGCATGCATGTGCTTTTATTTTATAAATATTTGATTACATAGTTGCATGCATGCATGTGCTTTTATTTTATATATATATATATATATTGTGTGTATATACATGTATACATGTATATACGTATTGATCCAACACAATTCGAATACCAATACAAATAACACCACCACAAATGCAACTACAAGTACGAAAATACACTGCAACACCGTCCAACGCAATACAATACAAGACAACACAATACACTACAAACATAATACAAGTACAAGTACAAATGCAAATCCAATGCCATACAGTACAACTCAAGGCACTGCAATGAAATGCCGTGCTACAAACACACACACATGTATATATATATATATGAATATTATATACACTATACATATACCCAATAAAAGACAGGGGGCAGTAGGAAGAGATCATAAACCTTGTTCCGTTGCATTCATGCCTCTCTTATCCTTTCTTGCGTGTCAATTTTTGAGCCGCTTTGTTTGTGAATGTAGTATTGCTGACAAAGTTTTGGTTTTGCTATTTGCTACCTGAAAAGGCTGCGCCAAGCGGGCTGAGCATGGTGTTGGCCTCTGGACACGCAATAGTTCAGACAGCTCTGAAACTTCTTGAGCGCTGTGTGCTATGTTTGACACAAGGGCCCTGAGAGAAGTTTGAGGATTCCATCTAATTGTTTCGACTCAAGAATAAGAACTTGTGCTGTCATGTGTTTTTGTGAAATTCAGGAGCTGCATGGTCACGCTTACAATTGTTCTCTCTCTTTGGAGCTAGCGATGTTTTGTATTGACTTATGAACTCGAAATTGTGGTTTCTGAGTCGGGCCAGGCACGCATGGCGCAGAGCGCATTCACAGTCCCGGCCATGGTGGAGAGGACAACTTTGTTTTTTTCGCCCTTGACAGGGTGGTTGTTCTCCACCTTTTTAAATTCATGACATGGCGGCGCTAGAGCGTCAAGAAATAGGGATGAAACACGTCGAGACCTTTACTGGAAGGAAGGATGAAAAACAAGATGCGCTGACGAACCAACAGGATAAAAAATTCCCACTGGCGGACAGAGATGTTGCAAGAAAGAAAGAGAAAAACAAGATGGTCGAGCCTTGGCAAGGCTTCTCCGCGCAGGCCAAGAAAATGAGTAAATTCCATGTCAGAATCAGTCGAACAGAACCAGCTTCAGGGATCATCAGGGATCAGAATCTCGGAGCCTAGATCGGCGTCAGGGAGGTATGCTGGATCATTGTCATCGATCAGCATCGGTATGGTTGGGACTTCTGGGCTGGTTGAGGGTTGCGGGACCGTTGCGACGTTCGAGATGGTTTGGACCGTCTTCGCAGGAGGGTCAGGACGGTTCTGATGTTTGGGCCGGGATGGTGTGGGGATGGTGTGGGGGGACGGTTGTCAAAAATCCATGTGGGTTTGAGATGCCAGCTACACATGCAGTGACAACGAACATGCACGCCCGATCAGTAGATATGTTTGGATTCCATGCTAGCCACGTTTCTAGGAGTGCCTCGTTGCATTTCTTAGGCTTGATTGATTGATTGAATGATTGATTGAATAGTGGTTTGTGTGTTTGTTCTGATTTTTTTGGCGCGAAGCTTTGTTGATGGCACCGGTGTGGAACCAGTGATGTTTGGCCTATGTTGAAGTATATTGGACAACTTGCGAGGTAGGGCGCAGTGCGTCCGCGCTACATAGGGACGCTCTTGAGGCATTGGAGGTCGTGCTGAGGTAGTTTTAGGGCTTTGGTGGCTTTGGATTCAAGGGGAGAACAGGCACCTGCATCTAGGTGCCTTGTTCTTCCTCGGTGAATCTTTGCTGGGCCTACATCTAGCAACCTGCGAGGCGGGGCGCAGGGTGGTCGAGCTGTGGGGGGCCGAAAGGTAAGAACGGGCGCTTTACTTTAAATGTTGATTCCATTGTGAGGCCCTGAGGCCCATGTTGGGCCTATGATTGACCAAATCAATTAGGTGGGATGGTTAGAATGGTGAACATTGCCGGGACGGTCAGGATGGCTGGGACGGTTGGGGAGGTCGGAATGGTCGGGGCCGTTGGGGCGGTTGGGCCGGTCAAGGTAGTTGGGACGGCTGGAGTTATGGTTGGGGTGCTCGGGATGGTCAGGATGGGTGCCGCAGGGTCGCCCAGTCTGGGATTCCGATACACTCTAAAGCAAGCTATTGTGGTGAACCTGCACGCAATGAGCAAAATCGATGAAGAAAATTCGACCTGCAGCGCCCGTGTTTCTTGCACTTGCCATTTCATTTATTGTCCAAGGTTATTGAACCGTTGCTTTCTGCAGGCAGCCTGTTTTTTCCAGGTCCTAAAGCAATAGAATTAAATTAAGCTAATGCAATTCAGGTCCGAATTAAATCAAAAAAGAGTCTTGGTCTAATGACTTTTGTACATGTGCTTTCATTAAATTGGACGTGTTTATATGTTTGTTCTTCATTTGTTTTCTTTGTCTTTTTCTTTCCTTCCCTTTTTCTTTTAGCAGTAAACGCAATTTAATTCTGAATGAATCCAGCTTGTTTTTAAACACATTCTGAAATCCATTTGTTTCCTTTGTCCTTTCTTCTTCCTTGCTTATTTACTTTTCTTGTTCCTTCATGTTCCTTCTGTCCAATTGCCCTTTTGTTCCACATTCCTCTTTTTTTCTTTTCTTGATCATCGAGGTCTTCGAAATTAGCGATACTCTAGCGATAACTAACCTCTTGTTGAAAAAGGGACCCCGGACGAGGGATAGATTCATTTGATCCCAACAGAACAAAGGCTCAGAAAAAGAGTGAACAGGTTCTCAACAATAGGCCATTAGGTTGTTTTGAAACTTGGGGGGCCTAATTACTAATGCGCTGCTTCATAGCTACGAACGCTTCTGTATTGGAAGGATGAGGCCCCATTGTCAATTTCAGCTTTTGAACTGGGAATTGCGGAGTTTTCTGACGCCACGGCTTAAATCAAACAGGGACAAAGGCGAAATGATTCCTTTTCGTTTTCATAGAATTACTGACCCTACAACCAATGGGAACCATTGATTTTAATGAATTACTGTCATTCTAATTCGGAGTTGGGATTGTATGAAATTTCGTTTAGGAAAGAGTCTAGGAGGAATGTGCTTATAGATGGCTCCCCAAAATGGTTGCAGGTACAAAGACAACGAGCGCCCCTCAACCCATCCCTGGGAGGTTGGAGATCTTAATCCCGTGAATTTGCGTTGAGGCCAATTCTGCTACATGTTTGCATCATTTAGTGTTGATTTCAACAAGACACGCTAAAGCGATTGATAGGCGCCAAAAAAAAACATAATTGATATTTTTGCACCAGGCGCAAGCAATCGATTTTGGCAGCGGCTCAAAAAGATTGCCGATCCTGCAACTCCGATCCGACCCACATAGATTCCGATCCTGCGGGTCCGATGTAATCGATCCAACCCACACCCGCCCGAAAACAATGAGATCGTGAAAGACAGAAACCAAGAAGGAAAAAGCAACAAAAGACAACTAAGGAAATCAAAAACAAAAGAAAATATAAATAAAAGAACAAAGCCGGAAAACAAATAATTACATATAATCATATATAATCCCTGTTGGATTCCCTCTAGGAAATGGCGATCCTGGGTGCCAGCATCCTCTATAGAATTTAGACCGGGATCACACACAGATATATGTATATATCTATATGAAAATAAAGATATGTATATAAAACAATAAGCAAACCAAACAAACCTTGCATGTTTTTTTTTGGCCTGCTGCACTGCGAGGCGGTTTGTTTTTGTATTTTTCTTAGTCGTGTTTTTGTGCTGTGATGACAGAGTCGTTTTCAAAGGATACACTTGCAAAACTTGCAAACTGCGTGTTGGCCTTAGCATTTGTATGCCTATGCTCCCTCAACAGCACCGGCGCGAGTCTCCTAGGAGTTGAACAAATGCCCCCTTTTCAAGCCTTTCCAACATGCCGTTGATTTGAAGCAAACAATTTTCCAGGATGCGTGAACCTTGCAATTTGACCGGTTCGGCAGAGGACAGAACCTGCATGACTGCGAACCGCAGTTGTCACATCGTTTTGTAAATTGCTGCAGCTTTCAATTTTGAATGATCCCTTTTTCCAGCTCTGTGGAACTTGGTAGACCAGACATGATCATCCAGCCTGTTCAATTACCATTATTCCAAAACTCTAGAGATTGAGATTCCACGTGATTGGCGCTGCAGGCACCACAGCAGGCCATCATTTTGGGATATCGTTGACTTACGTCCAGCAAGGGTTCAAATTGTTTCGACCATTTTGCACAAACATTGCCCAATGATTATCACCGGGCGTCCAGTACATTATTTGTATGATGTTATATCTCGTCCCGGTCCTAAAATGGCAACTGAGATTCAAGGATGCAATGGTTGCATTTCAAGTGTGTTGCAAGAGTTCAAAACCACGATTTGTATTGCAAAAACTGAACAGAACCCTGTTAGGTTGGTGTCATGCCAGCTGGCCGGTGCACTCCAACCAGCAAGGCGCAATGATAGATATTAGATGCACATAGAGTGAGAGAGTTTATACATAGATCTTCATACATGTACTGTATTTAGACGTGCACTCAAGACATCTCAGGACCCAAGATGCAAAACATGACTGGCACTACATGGCACGGCATGGCAGTCTTCAAGGTTTGCCCCAAAACGAGACGCTGACATGTCTTATTATCCAAGCATCCAAGGTGACTAAGGTGAGCACGTTGCGCATCAGTGGCCAGCGATAGGAGAAAATAGGCGCCTCCTTGCTGCATGAGAGACTTTGTTCCCAACGGACTGGAAATTGGAAAGCATGTTTCTTCATCAAATCCAAAAACTTTACAAAACAGCTACTGTAGATGCAGTGTTTTCCTGACGTGATTCAGTCAAGCACTTCTGTTCTGGTGAATCTCAACTTCCTTTGTTGAAATACCTGTTTCTTTTTGCCTGGATGATCATTGGATCCGTATTTCTCATGGACGCTTGGCAGTTTCAGTTCAAAAGTGCAAAGCGTATTGAGATCGTTTGAGATCCACCACTTCAAGCTATGCCGCGGTTTCTCGCCTATATAATGATGATCCAGCACTTCATTGTAAGTTTGACTTTTTTCCCAAGAATTCACTATACGGTGAACGCAAGAAAAAGTTGCGCCTTGTGATTGTGCCATAGTCGGCTTTTCAGGCAAGGAGACTCCCAAGATATGGGAAACATTCAGGACGTGCATGCTGTTAATTTGGACATAGGTTATGTCACAAAAGACTTCATACCGTCTTCATGTTCCAGTCAAAGCGCTACAGCCGCTACATCTTTCCTCATAAATTCTCGAGAGGTTCGGCCTTATTTCCACAGCGTTCCAATATGTCCCACAGTGTTCGAATAAAAGCTTCCATACTTAACTCTTGTCACACCTATGTTGCGGCTTCCACTTCCAGAAATTCAGGGGAACAAATCGGAACGCAGAGGAGTGCTACTTGCAGCCCTTGTGTCCTTTGCCCTTTGCCCTCAGGAATTCAGTAACTTTTTTGCTTGGGCTTGCTGACCTGAGACTCAGCTTAGCTGCAATCTCTGCTCCGACCACTTGCCAGATTACCCAGCAGCTCGGCTTGGTCCACATGCGCACGCCCTCTGACTGTACACTCCGCAGGTTTGTCCATGCTAGACCGTTTGGCACGTCCATTTACATGATAGGTCCAGTCCAATTTTTCCTGCCCAATTCGTCAGTGGCGGAACTGACGGAAACTGCAAACATTGGAAGATGTATATAGGGGCTTTGCTTTCACTCTGCTTTCTGTACTGCAAGCATCCCAGCCCACGTTGACATGATGAGGGTTTTGATGGGAGCACGCGCAGAAATTTTGGATGCAGTCAAGCTCTGCCTAGTTGCGTGCGACGACAAATAAGACCAAGGAGCTCTTTCACTGCCTCGAACCCAACAGAGACCTCGTCTGTCAGGGGCACAGGTGGGAAAGCAGTTTGAATTGCATTGGTTCGCACCAGGCAACCTGGGCAAGCGTGTTTTGTTTCACACTAAAAATTGTTTTCTGGGTGATTACGGTTTCTTTCCCCTGTGGAAATTGCAACCAATTCAGCTCTTGTAACCCAAGTCCTTGATCATTGAGGCGACTTCCAATGAAAAAAAGGTGTCATTCTCCTTGCAGGTGGGGGTGGGATCCATGCCGTTTCATGGCAACATGTTGACCCTTTGTCGTTTGTTTACATATCTGAAGAATGCGGGTCAGAGCCACGGAAGCGCACATTTCATATTATTTCATGTTTTTTTTTTTTCGATGGCGAAAGTGTTCACTGGAGTCCTGCACTGCTATCATGGAAAGTGCTAGTCGAAGTTCCAGGTGGACTTTCAAGGAACATGCACAAGCAGCACCGGTGATACAAGTTGGGTGTCAGCCAGCGGTGCCTCCTGACTGCAAAATGTTGAATGCTTTGCACAATCATGAAAGATATGAAAGGACTCTTAGCATGTTGAACCACGTCGTGTTTTACATAGACATACATACACATACATACACATTCTGATACATAGACATACGGGCATTTACATATGCACGTTCATGTACATACACATTTAATCACACAGACATATACATACACATACATGTTCACATACTTTTACAATCTTTCACACATGCACAAACATACATATACATGCATAGACAAAAACTTACATACATATGACATACACATACAACTACATATGCAGATACATTACATAAGCATTTGGATTTACGTAATCATTTATGTCAACATTGTCATTTACATTTACATGTGCACACATTTACCTTCATATTTTCATACCTTTGCATACATTCACATACATATATTGCACACACATTTACATACATTTACATACCTTTACATACATTTACATACATTTTCAGACATATACATACATTTACATACATATACATGCATGCATGCATACATACATACAGGAAATATGTTTCATCTATCATGATGTTATGTGATCCCCCAACAAGCACTACAACAAGAAATCTACCACAGTATTTTGGGGAGTGTCCCGGCATTTGCTTTTGAGTTTGGATTTTCATGGCGCTACTTGTTTCACGCCAAAACTGGAGAGCAAGGCTCGAAGCTACTACGTGCAGGGAATTGACAGCACCAACAGCAAGACTGGAGAGACATTTTACGGTGTGGAAGTCAAAGACGAACAGGATTCGCTTGCCAAAACCCATCAAGCCAAAGCCAGCAGGTGATAGATTCATGTCAGGCTCTTGGCTGTGACAAGTTCTAACAGTTTCAATGAACAAGTAGGCGCATTTTTGTTGGCTGCTGGCGACGGAAAAGGCTTGATATGCTGGGTGAGCGATTGAAATTTCGATGAAGACAGAAGCCCTTATATACTTGATCCCAGAAATCAATAGAATTATGTAGAAATCCAGCTTGATTAGGTGTTTGCTGCGCTTTCTGATTTGCGATTTTGGCAGGACAACAATGCCTTCAAGTACGGCGCTAGGTGGGCTGACCAAGCATGCGTCTCAGAGGAGTTCAAAGGTACGTGGACCGCAGGCAAGGGTTCCAATCATGCGACAATTTTGCCTAGAATCTTTGACTGAATGCTGTCTTTGCATCTTTCCCCCTTGCAGGCAGTGAAGTTTGCGACTCGACAAGTGGAACCATCTCTGGCACAGATTGCAGAGACCTGTTTAATGCAGTGGAAGCTTCGATATGCTGGCAGATATCTAGTCCTGTCGTTTGCATTGACAGCAAGTTAGTGTCTGGCACCCTCAGTGCATATGTGCCTTGCCTGCAATGATTCGGAAGCATGCGCAAGAGCAAGGCGCATTGAAATTCACTCCCGGTACGCCCCATTGTTTCAATGTGTGTGTGTGTGCGTGTCAAGATAGACTCACAGCCAGCTCCTTGCAAGGGAGTCTTTGTGACTTCTCCTCAAGCAATGGCAAAGCATGGCAGAAAGATGCAGAAAGGTTGTATCAATTTTGCAAAATGTCAAACAGTTTCTCACAAGTCCCTTGCTTGTTTCCTGTACCGGGCCACTTTGGCGCAGCATCAGTAGAGCCCATTGAGGCAAGCTTGAGATTGGTGGCCGCTGGGGAGACTGTCACCAGCAGCCCGAGCACTGTCTTGGAGCCTTGACAAGTAGTAGGTTAATAGTGGTTGGTACATTTGATATGAAGTTACGAACATGATGGCCTTTGGGACCTCATGCAATTTTTGTTGGGCTACTTTGCAAGATTTTGCCTTCAAACAAAATAGGTAAACTCTGCCTCAGCTGAAATCTTTCCTTTGCCTTTGGGGGCACAAGCTTAAGTGGATGCAAAACGATCAGGAATGAATAACTAGGTGGTGTTTTTTGTGCATGGATATTCACATTTACGTGTGTATAATATATGTATATATATATATATACTTCTGGTCACCCCCCGTGATTCACCTTGAAGCATGTTATATGGGAATTGCCTAGGCTTGTGATGGTTTGTCGTGTTTCAAATAATCGGAAAAGTTGAACGAGAAATTGAGAATTTTTGGCCAGCCAGTCACATGTTAAGAGCCTTCCGCCCAAGCAAGCCTTCAAAAGAGTACCAAAAAGAGACAAAACCAAAACCAAGAAAATAAAGATCTGCCCCTTAATGGGAATACCAGAGCCAAACCTCGGAAACTGAAGCCTGCAGGTCCCATTGGAGAGCAAAAGCCAAAACAAGAAAACAAACCATGCCAAAAAGAACAAAACAAAAAGACAAAGATTCAGGAACCCATGGGAGAAGCCAAAACCAAAACTTTCCAAACTAGGTCTGAAAATTTTGGGTTTTTGGGGGTGTTTTGGTCTTGTTGTATTGATGTTTGAGTTTGGTTTAAATGGGTGGTATGAAGAAAAAGATTGATCTTTTCATTTTTTCAGTTTTGCGCAGAGCTGGCATGTGGGATATTGTCCCAAAGGTACTGTTAAGATTGTCTTGATATATTGGGTGTTGACATTCTTAGATCATATCAATGTCTCAATACATTGGGTGTTGACATTCTTAAATCAAATCAATACTTGGTACATGCGTTTTGAGATACGGAACAAATTTTAACCCAACCATGTAGATCAGAGCAAAAAGGCAGGTTTTGGGGGCGGTGTACTATAAAGCCACACACACTAGATTGAAATGCAAAACAAAGCATTGAAACCGAGCCGAAGTAGATCACCGAAGTAAAATTAAAATTCTCAAAGAAGTATTCCTATCTTCACGACGTGGACCAAATGGAATGACAAGAAGGTCCAGGTAGTCCAATATTGTCCAAGTAGCAAGTTTTAACATGATTCCAAAATACCAACCAGGTTGAATGCCAGATTGCGACAACTGTGTTGTGTAAAAGGTACTTGTAGTCGATATGCCGGTTTTGGGCTTTGATTTGATGTATTAATCTAAGGTTGCGCATTTTGAGGGCCTCTTTGCAAGTATTGCTGCATTTGTTCAGGATGTCTCCTTGAACGCGATGGCTAAACGGCCATACAGAATACAGCGTTCTTTTCAATGATTCTGCTTTGAAGGGCGTTGCCTAAAGCAATGGTGCCACACCCCTGGAAAAATGAAAGAAATAGTCATCATACAACAATGTCGAACAACGCCCCTTTTCACATTAGTTCAATTTTTAAAGTAGTGATGCGCTCTTTCAGAGGAATGTTCCACAGTCTTTCTGTCCCTTCCCAGGGAATACTGCACCTTTGCAAGGCTCTTCAAAGCACTACTGCATCTAGTGAAGGATTTTAGGTCAAAACATGGTTACACTGTATTTCCAGGCGTGTGTCAATCTTCTTGACAAAATCTGCCAGAACATGATGCTACACTACCACACTTGTTGAAGAACGCAATACTAGTTCAAAAGCGTACTGCATCCATTCAAGGACTTTCTTGGAAGGCAAGGCTCTGTCAAAGCACCACTTCGTCTTTTGAAGCATTCTATTTCGAAGAATTGCTATAGTTCTGACAGGAATGCCCCATCATGTGCAAAGAATACCCCACTCAGCCTCACTCTGGATAATGGAGCCTCGCATTTTCATGTAAACAAACCACATGTTCGAAAGGGTAGATTGCTTCCTTTGAAGGAATGCCACATCTACTTGAAGAACACCTTGTATGTTGGAAAAACATTTTTGCAACATATGGCTTCTTGTCAAGACATGCTGCATTTTCTTACTTGGGTATATGCCCATCCTTTTGCTACCTGTTTGAGATGAAGAGTGCGTCTTTTGAAGAAACGCGATCTGTTTTTAAAGGAGTGCTACGTATGGAAACGGGATGTTTTTGAACCAACGCTGCACCCTTTGAGTGAAAGTGTCTGTTGAAAAAGCCTGCTATTGTCAGTTCGGGTTTTGGCCTAATTCACACCAGTCCCGAAGCATATCTTCTAACCTTGGTCATCTGCACCTTGTCGAGCTTGATGTATTTGCTGCTTGGGACAGACATTGATCACCAGCGACGGCGGATCACGGTGAGGTGAGCATATTTTTGTGTACGCGTCTATACCTGCGTACATAGGTGGAGAAAGAGAGCGTAGATAGAAATGAAGAAAGATAGATAGCGAAAAAGATAGGGATAGAGATAGAGATAGATAGATGGAGATAGAGATAGATATAGATACAGGTATAGGTATAGATATACAGTAGACAGATAGATATAGATATAGGTATAGGTATAGGTATAGGTATAGGTATAGACAGATAGATAAAGATATAGATATAGAATATAGATATAGGTCGATAGATTTGTATAGATAGATAGATTTATATAGGCCGATAGATTTAGATGGATAGATAGATAGATAGATATAGTCCGATAGATTTAGATTTAGATATAAGTATAGGTATAGGCCGATAGATAAAGGTTTAGATAGATATATATATATATAGTACAGATAGACAGATATAGGCAGTTAGAGAGATAGATTTAGATGGATAGATACATCCATATAATCAGACCGATAGGCAGATGGATAGACAGATAAGATAGATAGAGATACAGATAGATATAGATAGATGGAGATGGGGATGGGCATGGATAGAAGTAGATAGAGATAGAGATAGATGTAGAGATAGAACTAGACAGATAGATATAGATATTTCGAGATAAATAGATTTAGATGGATTTAGATAGGTAGATAGATAGATAGGTGGATAGATAGATAGATAGATAGATAGATGGACGGATGGATGGATAGATGTATTTAATGTAAATAGACAGATATAGGTAGATAGATAGACAGATTTGGATAGATAGATATTCAGATGCAAATAGATAAATAGACAAATGGATACGTGACGTAGATCAAATAGATAGGTATAGATAGATAGAGATGGAGATGATATAAGTAGATAGAGATAGATATTGAGATACATTTAGATAAATAGATATAGATATTAACAAGTAGATTTAGATAGATAGATGGATAGATAAAGATAGATAGGTGAAGGTAGGTATAGATAGTTTCAGAAAGATAGATAGGTACATAGATATATAGATAGATAGGTAATTAGACAAATAGACAGATAGGCAGATAGATTTGGACGCTTAGACTTTTGACCCGGTTTGTTTTGGGGGGTTCTGGGATTGCCCGGGTACACGTTCGTTGCTGTCGGTGTCGGTACCCATGGTGTCAGTGTATTCATTGCCCTTTTACGTGCTTTTTTTTGGCCACGCTGGACATGTTGCTGGTTGTATGGTAGTGCAGGAGTTTTGAGATGAGCAGCATAGTGGCCCAGTGGCTTAGCGCCCTGCTTGGCAAAAGGCATTCAGAAAGCAACAGCCAAGGATTTGACCAGCGGCGGCTACTATTCATGCTCTGGTCAATCAGCTGATGTAGTTTCTACTTCTGCAGTGAATTTTGCTGCGAGCACATTCCAGCTGACGTCCTTGCTAGTAGTGTATTTCGGATTGTTCTTTTGAAATTAGTTTTACATGAATGCAGTGTTTCGAACGAGATCGTGCAAGCGGACTTGCATGTCAGCTTTGTTTTGGATACAGGGAAGAGCAGGCTTCCGCTAGCTAACGGATGACAACAAAGATTCTGAAGATTGCGCGATCTCATTGTAGATGCAGCATGCGCGGCCCGCCTTTTTTGAGTGGCTAGATGGCACAATGTGGCCAAATTCAATGGTGCAGAAATCTTTCAGAGATAGAAGCGAAAGAGGGTCTCCAGAGTTGCATTGTTGTTTATTCGCCGGGTTTGTTATGTCAAATGCGCCGTTCGAAGCTGAAGGCAATGCATTCTTTCTTCGCATTAGCTTAGCCTATTCCTGTGAGGGCCTAATTTTGTTGATGAAGGGCGCACTTTGAACGTAATATATCGTTTCTTGTTGGTTACAAAGATGGATGGTTTAAAGTTTAGGGAATTCAAATGAAACATTTTGAAATATGATTGCAGGAAGTTTAGAGGTCAAATTTCCGACTTATGGACAGATGCACGGCAACAGTGATGGGAGCATTCAGAGAAGAGAAAGACTCAGAAGAAGTCACAGAAGAGGCAGCCAGAAAAAAGAAAGAGTTAGAAGAAGTTAGAGAAAAGAAAGAGCCAGAAGAAAGAATATGAAAGCGCGCGAAAAGGTATAAAAGTTGCGAAACATTGTGTTTTTTCCGATGTTTTGTGGCGCCGGAGGGTCGAAAGGTAGGCTTGCTAAAGCGGCGGGTTCTGAGCCATCTGGCGGGATGAGGGGTCTAAAATCGCACGCCGTTGAAGCACGAGCACAGTTCCAAGTCAAAAGGTAAAAAACACTTCAGCTTCGGAACGCCTTCAAAAGTTGAGCGCTCGAAAAAGCGCGCACGGCAAAAATTTAAAATCCGCAAAACACACCAGCTCCGGAGCAGTTTTGCCAGTTGAGCTGTTGAAAAAGTGCACGCAGCTGTGGCACGAAGCATATTTGGAAGTCAACATGTTAATTAAAAGACCTGATAACCCCCACACATTTAGCTTTCTGTTTGTTTTGAGAAGAAAGTGATGATTTGGGATGGTGGGAGTGCATGATGATCGGATGGGAAAGACATAGGTGGGTGGATGGATAGACAGACGGACTTCATTTGCACGGGGAAGCCTTTACACAGAGCAGTTTTTACACACAGAAGCATTTACACAGACAAGCCTTGACACACAAGAGCTGTGACGCACAGATGCTTTTACACAACGCAGCTTTTACACGCAGAAGCCTTTACACACAGGAGCTTTTACACAGAGCCGCCCAAGGACTTTTACACATAAACGCTTTTACACACAGACGCTTTTAGACAGAGCAGCTTTTACACAAAGAAGCCTTTACATGCAGAAGTTTTTCCACAGAGCAGCTTTGACACGCAGGACTTTTGCACACAGACGCTTTTACACTAAGAAACTTTTACACAAAGAAGCGTTGACAGGGAAGCCTTTACACATAGCGGGTACCGGGCAGCTTTTATACACAGAAACTTTTACATTGGATGTCTTTTACACACAGGAGCTTTTACGCACAAAGAGGCATCGTCACAGCGAAACCTGTACACAAAGAAGTTTTTACACACAGACGCCGCACTGAATCGATTGGTTAGTCGGAAGCTGATATACGTTTAGACATTCTTTGGGCCATAGAATGGTGATGTTTAATTTGAATATGGTGTGATTATAGGGAACCATCCTCGTGCCGCGCAGTGAATGTTATGGGGTGTTTGCGGGTGGCGGGGCTGGCGCGAAGTGTGGCTTTAAAGCTCGTGCGGGTTCGGCCCCGAACTTGGGCCTTCAAGGGCTTTGAGGCTCTAAGCTTGGAACTTTTACGGGGGCCGCCCCGGGCTTCAAGTGTTTATATACGCGGTTTGGAATTCACGGGTCGGTCTGAAAAGTCTTCAGCTTGCAGGGTTGCTTTGGCAGTCTAAAAGTCCTGTGCTTGCAGCTGGGCGCGGGCCCTAGAAATTGAACGCTTAGAGCATTGTCCGTCCGAAGGCAAGGCCAGACAGACCAGACCCTTGAAGTCTTGAATGGTTTCAGCGTGTGGTCAGTGGTGGGCCAGAAGCTTGGAGCGTTAGCAGGTCCAACTCTGGAGATGAATTTAAGTCTTGTGTTTGCTCTTGCGGAATAAGTTTGTGGTTGCGGTTGTGATTTTGTTGTTGTGATTTTGTTGTTGTGGTCGTTTGTTTGTTTTGGTCGTATTGTTGCGCTTATTTTGGTTGTTGGGGCGTTGTTGTTAGTCTGTTTTGTTGTTGTTTTGGTTTTATTATTGTTACGGTTGTGGTTTGTGTTTTTGTTGTTGTTGTTTTGGTTGCGTTTGTAGTTTTATTGCTGTTATAGTTGTGGTTGTGGTTTTGTTGGTGTTATGGTTGCGGTTATTTTTTGAGTATTTTGATTTGGGCTGCGATTTGGAGCTGCAAAAAATGCGGATGATGGATGTTTTTTTTTTTGAAAATATATAACATAATTGTAAAATTATTATATATTATTTTAATATTTTTTTTTATTAATATAGATTATATTTATTTTTTATTTTTAATAATATTTAAATTTATATTTATATATGTTTTTTATTTTTAATAATATATTTATATAAAAATATTTTCTTGAAATGATTTGAAATTTTAATCTAATTTTTTTTTTTTATTATATATTATGTTAATTATTATAAATTTGATTTGAAATTTATATTTTTTTATTTTTAATTATGTATTTATATATTTAATAAATTAGATTTATTATTATATATAATTGAATATATATTATTTAATAATAATTTTGAATATTTTGAATAATAATATCTATTTTAAATATAATAATTTGAAAAATTATTAATTTAATTATTTGATTTATTTTTATTTGAAAATTAATTAATAATCTTTTAAAATATATTTGATTTGCATTAGCAAAATATTTATTTATATGTATTGATGAAAAAAAAAAAATATAATATTGATTATTTTAAAAAATAACAATTTTTAAAAATATATTTATAACATAGAAGAATAAATTCTATTTAGATAAATTGGTTATAAATAAAATATGTATAAATTTTATAAAATCTATTTAAATATTATTTTTGATTAAATATTTGAATTAAATATTATTTTTATGGGGAATAAAAATAGAAAATTTATATGATGAAAAAAAAAAAATAATATATAATTTGAAAGATGATATGAATATATATTTTATAAATATTAAATTTTAAAATATTATATTGAACTTATATTTTAAATAGATTTATGATGAAGATATATTTTTTAATAAAAAAAGATGTTTTTTTTTTTCTTTTTTGGTTTATTAAGAAAGAAATATTTGATAAAATATTGTAATTTGATATTTTTATTTAATACATTTATTTTAAAAATTTATTATAATTTTGAAAAATATATATATATAAATATATAAAAATTTGTTAATTGAAAAATATTATATTATTCATATTATTTTAATTAAAAATGGATATATATATATCTATATATTTATTATCTTTTTGATATATAATTATGAAAAATTAAGCAAAAAATATGATAATAAATATCGTATTGTTCTTGAATGATTAATCGGATTTATTTTTTTCTTAAAATGAAATTAAATATAAAATTAATCGAAAAAAAAATAGAAAGCAAAATTCCGATAATATGGATAGATCGAAAAGCGCAGCCATGAAGAAAGTCAGAAGAGCGAAGATAAGAGATGAGAAAGTCAGAAGAAAGAAGATAGAGATGCGCGAAAAGGTCGGAAAGTCGCGAAATATTATGTTTTTTCCAATATTTTCTGGCTCCGGAGGGTCGAAAAATAGGCTTGCTAAAGCGGCGGGTGCGGAGACATCTGGGCAGATGAGAAATGAAAAATTGCACGCTGTTGTGGCGCGAAGCACATTTGAAAATAAAATGTATTAAAACACTTCAGGTTCGGACCGCTTTTGCAAGTTGCGATGTGGAAAAAGTGCACGGCGTTGCGGCGCGAAGCACATGCGGAAGTAATAAATGTTAAAAATTGCCCCCCTTCGGAGCACTTTTGGAAGTTGAGATGTCGAGAAAGTGCACGGCGTTGTGGCGCGAAGCACATTTGGAAGCAAAAAGTATTAAAAATTGTCGGTCTCGGAGCACTTTTGGAAGTTGACATGTCGAAAAAGTGCACGGCGCTGTGGCCCGAAGCGGATTTGGAAGTGAAAAGTGTGAAAAATTGTCAGCCTCGGAACATTTTTGGAAGTTGAGATGTCGAAAAAATGCACGGCGCTGTGGCGCGAAGAGCATTTGGAAGTGAATATGTTCAAAATACCACATGTTCGGACCTCTTTTGGAAGTTGAGACATTGACGGCGCTGTGGCGCGAAGCACATTTGGAAGTCAAAAGTGTTAAAAATTGAGGGCTTCGGAGCATTTTTTTTACGATTCGATGATGATTCGATGTCGAAAAAGTGCACGCTGTTGTGGCGCGAAGCACATTTCCAAGTCAAAAGTGTTAAGAACTGCTGGTTTCGAGTGATTTTTTGATGTCTGGTTGTGACTACACGACACCTACAAGTACAAGCACAAGTTCAACCACAACACCATTACAACTACAACTACAATTAAATCACATTAACTCACCGCTACAACTACCACAACAACAACAACAACAACAACAACAGCAGCAGCAACAACAAAAACAACAACAACAACAACAACAACAACAACAACAACACTAACACTAACACTAACACTAACACTAACACTACAACTGTAACTACAACTGCAACTAGGGTTTGGGGCGTTAAGGTTTGAGATTTCTATCATTGCCAGTGGGGCTTGACAATGGTTTTTAGGGTTAGGGTTTGGAGTTACCCACATAGCTAATAAGGATTTAAGGTAAAAGTTTGATGGTTGTAGGGTTTCTATGTTGGGGCTGGCCGTAAAGGAGTTAAAAATGTATAGAAATTCGGGAAGGGAAATTAGATTTTTTTGATTTGGAGAAATAAAGGGAAAAAATCAAAAGTCCAAAATTAATTACTATGTGTATCTCCTTGATCAAAATCTTTCTTCATCTGCGTATGGAAAGTGAAGGAATTTGCTCGTTTTTTGAGGTTAAAGCTTTGCGGATAGGGTTTGAGGGGTTAAGGTTTGGAGCTTTCACCATAAAAATTCCCCAAGTTTGCGGATAGGGTTTGGAAAGCTAGGGTTCGGAGCTTCCTCCATAGGTTAAAGGCTTTTAGGGTTAAAGGCTTTTAGGGTTAAAGGCTTTTAGGGTTAAAGGCTTTTAGGGTTAAAGGCTTTTAGGGTTAAAGGCTTTTAAATAGGGGGGGTAACCTATAAAAACTCGAGGATTTTGAAGGTTGGTGATTTTGAAGGTTTTTGGGTACAAGCATATATATAGAGAATTAGTTTCAGTCTGATGGTTTGGCATGATGTTCCTATCCTGAAAAACCTTTGAAAACTCGAGGAATTTGCTAGTTTTTAAGATCTGATGATTTGAGGTTTTTGTGATCTTAGGTTTAGGGTTTAGGGTTTAGGGTTTAGGGTTTAGGGTTTAGGGTTTAGGGTTTAGGGTTTAGGGTTTAGGGTTTAGGGTTTAGGGTTTAGGGTT